>JAJOOR010009094.1:0-31246 GCA_036250505.1 Solanum acaule
GGGATTGACGTATGGGAGGTGGTAATGGTAAAGAAGGAAACGTGTTGTAGGTGAATCCCTATATCTATGTAACTGGAAATTTCAGATTTAAAAAAGGAACATAAATCAATTTAATTACATATTATTAATTAATAATAAAAAACCATAAATAGATTAATCATTTATTAAATAAATGGAAATTGATTTTTAAATAAAATTAACTTTAAATGATATGTCATAACTCGTAAATAAACTGTTATAAGTAAGAATTTTTTTAAAGTATGTTTAAAACCCGTAAAATTGACTCTTAAATGTGTATAGGGCGTGATTTTTGCAATTAACATTGGGTCGCTTAAATGGGCCGGTAATTAAGGGAAATTGGGCTTAAAGACTTGAAGGCTAAGATAGGGAATGACTATATTTGCAATTACAACATAACCATTACATTACAATTGTAATCGATTTAAGTTGAGATATTAGCCAAATTGAATTAAATTGGTGAATTCGGCTAACAACAAAACAAGACGAATTAATATTGATTAATTAACGAGCTTCTTAATTTTAATGAAATAAAATAATTAACTTAATTATAAACTAAATAATTTAAAATATAAACTATTATATAACTAAACTAATTAACCAAATATTTAACAATATCTTTTTGAGACGATTTTCAAATATTCATAAACTATACTAATTATATACAAAATTATATAAAGCATAAATATTACTTGAAATGCTCGTCTACTCTTCAAATTAAAGTACTTCACTTTATTGAAACTTTGAAAAACATCAAATTCACAAATACATGCTTATGGCTCACAATAAGCTTCTTGTGGTTTAGACCTCACAATGAGACATTTTTACTAATATTTCACACGGATATCATTATTCTAAATAAGCACAATGAGACATTTTTACTAATATTTCACACGGAAATCATTATTCTAAATAAGCAAATCATATGGAGAGCTTACGTTTGATAAACGAAAAATCAATTTAAATCTTGAGAATCATAAGAGTAACTTGATATCTTGTGTTGAAGGGAGGTAACATGTATTTCATGAAATTAGCTTGAGGTGCACACAAGTGGTCCGGACACTACAATCATAGAAGAAACTAAATCTTTGTAAAACACAAACTTGTATGATTGATTTTTGATGTGCTTGATCTTACTTTTATTCAAATATTCAAATATTCAATCCTCTTCCAAATACAATACCTATTTTTTTCGATCCACAAATTCCAAAGTTGGAGCATTCTGGGTTTCTGTGCGCTAGGGGTACTGGGTTCTCATGGGTCATGGATATAACATTTTTTTCTTTAATGCTAGAACCCATATAGTAATTTCTCTCTGAAACGAATAGATGATGAGGACAACTACTGCACAAATTGGACATTTACCAGTCCGCTAGATTTATCCGAGTGCTTTGTGATCGGGGTTGAATTTGCCGGCTCTCCCTGCCGTCTACATAACTAAGGTGGGAGAAACAGTTTGGCACTATCATGATCAATTAAATAATTATTTTCCTGATACGAAAATACCTATTCATATCCTACAATCCAATTGTAATGGGGGATTCTGTTACAAGTCCTTCCTATAGTTTTTCTATTAATTGTTTAAAATTTTTACTAGAAAGTTGTGCAATAAGTTGGTGATTCTTTTTTTAATTAAATAGAAAATCAAATTTTAGTACAACAATTTTTCCTGTACATTTTTAATTACATATCGTGTTTAGAACGACAAAATTCTAGCGGATCATTCTACAAAAAATAGAGAGTAGCTACCACCCATTGACCTATCCACCTACAAGACACAACACTTAAATGGCTAAAAGTTGAAATCCCCTTTCCCATATGACCACTTTGTTGGACCATTTGAACTTATCTCAGCACCAGATTAGTTTTTATTAAAGTGTTATTATAAATATGTTTTGTTGTAGAATAATTTATCAAAACTTAGTTTTTTATTCATTTTATTTGGTAATAGAAGGCTTAATTGGCAAGATAGGATCGTTATTTGATTAAATTGATAATTATTTGTAAGTACAATTGGTTCTAATATATTACTAAAATGGATCAAAATTATTAAAAAATTTTCCACTAATCTATTGATATCTCTTCTTCCTCTCTCTTTCCTACACATACACACTCTCCTTCTTCTTTGAAATTCTCAAATGTGATTTTATTAGCTGATTTGTTTTTTTCGATGAAATTGGCTATTATAGCGATGTTTATGGCGGTAATTAACTAATGTGTTTGCTTTACATGTTAGAAAGTTATTGGATTGTGGCTGGCGGTGCGCCCAATCAGACCCAGTAAATGGAGGCTGGGGTAGCACGCTTGTAGTGAGCCCAATCAGACTCTCAGTAAATGGAGGCCGGAGTGGCGCGCCATCCGTGCGCCCCATCACCCCAGTAAATGGGCCATTTTTTTTCTTGTTCCATACTTGTTTATTTGAGTCAAGCTTTTTCATTCTCTTCTTAATCCCTACTAATTAAACCTTCACTAATCGTCAAGAGATCCTATATATCATGAATCATAACTCTTGAATTCAGAATTCATAATTCAAATTCAAGAAAGAGTTAGAGTAGAGTTTAAAAAGTCTTAGAGTTAAATTATGAATCCCTTCAGATCAATTATCTAATTGAGCTAAGTTTTGAGGGAGTAAGTATGAGAATTAGAAGGGTCGTACACATGAGTTTTATATTGTTAATTAGACCCTTAAGTCAAGTCATTCATGCTCATAAATTCCGCATGAACTCCATAAATTGAATTCCTAACCCTTTTTGAAACTATATTTCATAATTATGGGATTTTCATACGTTATACATGGAGGTCCTTGAAGTCGGTCATGCCCATTATTCTACATGACCTTATGAGTCGAGCATTCTTGAAATGAGTAGAGTCGGTCATGTCCTTAGTTGTTTGTTGATTAATTCCATTGATGATGAATTTCAATTTTTTCTAATTAACTTCTTGTAACCATTTATTCCAGGGATATATTAACGATGGTTAAAAAATTAATAAGAGACAGATTAACTAAATCACACTTCAAATGAATTTTTTCTTAATGATTATGCAAAATTGTATTAAAAAAATTGAATCCATCCAATTATGTGTACAAATATACATTATGGATAAATGACTAATTCGAACCAGAAGAAAACATTTAATAACTATATAAAGACCTTGTGTCCTAGTCAATACATTTCCCATTTATTTACAAAATATGTATGCAGTATATAAATATTTACTTTATATTAATATGCAAAATATATACACAATGTATAGATATATTTTACTTATTGTTAAGAGGCATTGATAATTAAAAAAAGCATTGCTAACTAATGAAAAAATAAACAACAACAGAAAGAGAATGATTAATCATTTTTTCGATCCAAATACAGGACCTTAGTTGAACTGAGTTAAAAATATATGAACTTGAGTAAGCTTTGATGGCAGAGAAATCGAAAGAGTAATATTTGTGATTGGCCAAACAATAGAAAACACCCTTGTTGTTGTTGTGAAACATTGTGAAATATATCTTGTTTCCTAGCCCCTATGCAACATAAGTTCTCAGGTACGATCCCCCAAAGCTCACAAACAATGACTCATGAGCAACTAATTATCTTTTGAGCTACGAATTCGTGCACCCCTAAATTTTGGAATACCCGTCTTCTGAGTAGTTATGACATTGTACACATGATCAAAGAATTCTACGATGCCTGTTTTTTTCTGCAAGGTCATCAAACAAGGCAATGGCGAAAATGATTGTGGTGGAGGAGGTTTCATGTATGGCATTTTATAATGTATTTGTTAAATATTAAACAAAATGACAAAATTGTAGTTGACTGATTAAATTCATTGAAGAGGAGGAAACATTAACAACATTTATCCAGATTCCAGGTAAAAGAAATAACATAGTACTTACTATAATGACCAGGAAAAATCATACACATCCATCACTCGACTTAAAATTCACATACACCGATATCAAAGGATGAAGAACAATATATGTTTTAAAATGGTTAATAAGAATAAAAGGAAGAATTCAAACTCAATATAGAACGTGAATGACATTAGCCAACTATAATTTCCAAATTCATTTTGATAATCGAGCTAGTGGTTTAGAGCATAGAAACAAAATTAGGGGATTTTTAATAAGCCTTGAATGATTTCTTATCTTTTATCATATGCAAATTTACATTACAAAGAGAATATTATAAGCAATTGTACGTCATAAATAAGCATACAAATGAATAATCTCAATTGGTGGCAAGTCCACTTCAATTCACAACATGATTTTTCTTTCTTATTTATATGACGATAGAATAACGGCAATCCAAATGCTAGCAAGTACATATGTTATGCACAACCTCGTAAGAGGCTAAATGTGGTAGAAAATTGAGATTTTACGGCTGAACAGTGCAAATAAAGTCTTATTTGTTTAACTAAAGAGATCAAATACATTGTTTGCTACTTAATTGTTTAGTAAGCACATAAATAAATGCTTTCACACTTGAACTCTTCTACTATGTGTTGTGTGTGATTTCAAGCAATATGATTGCTTTTAAACGAACCACTTCTGACGAAGTACTCTATACCCGCACTAAGGGATAACTTGAGATAAGATATAGAAAAAGTGTGATTATTTCGATTCAAGTCTTTCTCTCCTTGTACAGTAGTAAAGAGAGAGAATCTCTCCCTACCTATTGTAGGGAAAAGCACTTTATATCTCCCCTTGCAACATAAACTTATTTAAGTACTAAAAGCATAACAACAACATGAAATGAAATGAGAGAAGTTATAGTACTGTAGATCACTTTTCACTTTCTTAACAGTCCAGACATTGTCCTTGATTCTATCAGCTATGGACTCTTCCTCTAATTTTTCCTGATTGTCATATAGATCAAATCACAGGATCTCTATAGGTATGCACTGAGGAGATATATATCTCCTAGACTAAATGCAAATTATCTTCCCATACAGAGTGGACGAAGGTTAAGGATGAAACAAACTCTAATTCCTAACAATGAAGTGAGTGAAATAGCTTAAGTAAATGTAATTTGATAAATCTAGTATCCCCCATAAAGTTTTGAGAAATTCTTCACCTTAGTATTTGGAGAGAAGTCCAAAAACAATACTACATGCAGTGGCATAGCCAAGAATCTTACGAAAGGGGTCCAAACTTTGAATATTAATTTTTTTTTTTAAAATGATGATTTATAGAGATTCTATTTTTAATAATATTATGATATAATTTGGGTAAATAGGTCTCATATTTATAGAGAAAGAAAACATTATTCCAAAAAGGAAAATGTATTAAAATTTAAGAAAATCTTATTCCACAAAGGAAAAAGGTATTAAAATATAAGGAAATCTTATTCCACAAGGAAAATGTATTAAAATTTAAGAAAAATGTATTAAAATATAAGGAAATCTTATTCCACAAGGAAAATGTATTAAAATTGAAGGAAATAATTCAATTTTAATTGAAAAAAATGTATTAAAATTTAACAAAAAGGTATTAAAATAAAAGGAAATCTTATTCCACAAGGAAAATGTATTAAATTTAAGGAAATAATTCAATTTTAATTGGAAAAAAATCCTTATTGGAGGTGAGATTCAAATTTGAGTCACTCAAGATAAACATGACACTATTTACCACCAAGCTACTGAACATTTATGTTAAACTTATGCATGTTCATTTACTTAGAAACTTCAAGTAAGGCAAAATAATTATAGAAAAGGTGCAGCGAGTGGACTTGAGACAACTCTAGCCATCTCCACTGCGGGTTACTTTGTTATTATAGGGTGTCCAAAATATCATATATACCAATATAAGTTAGAATTTTACGTGTATATATCGTACAATTTTTCGACTAATTGGACACCCTGGGACAAGGTTGCTCCGCCGTGTACAAAGTAGAAGCTATTGGAAAAAGTCTTATTCAACAATTATTACCTTAAACTTCTGGGCCGTCCACTTGGCTTGTTGAATACATTGAAAGTAGTTTGTTCATGTGAAGAACATGTTACGTATATAGTTCAACTCAATGGACTATTATATTCCTTCAAAGTTCGAAGGAAATATCATCCAATATTTTGAGAAGTAAAAATAATATAATCGTTAGTTTGCAAAAGTTAGATCCTTAATAGCGTGGTGAAAATACAAAAGTCAAACATGATTGGTTTGGATATTTTCTCTCTTGATTTAGTGTCCTAATTGAAGCAATTTTTTGCATGTTTTTTGTAGTGGTCTTTTATTAGTAGTAAAAATCAAAATCAAATAAGTAATGTAAAACTAATTTAGGATTTTACATCTAGAAAGCCCAAAATGAGATTAAAGATCAAACCTGTGACAAACTGCTGGAGTACTAACTGAATCTTCAATCTCGAACACCAGCCGTTTTCTTCTATTTTGCCCAAAGCCGTGGATTCCGAAACATTAGTTTCTCTTCCATTCTTAGCATTGAAAGAAGTAAGAAATGGGTATCGAAGCTAGTGGAAATTAGTGAGTAGAGAAGGTGGAATCCATGTGTCTCACTAAAAGAGGAAATGATTTGGTATATGGTAGTGGAATACACGTATTGTTGGAAAACTATATGTACAACGAAAGCATATCAAAATCAAACTGCTTACATTAATAATAGATAGTTAATAGCATTTATGCTAGAACACATAAACTTGCTGAAATTTAATTCGATAAATACCTTTTGAAGCGTGAGCAGATAACTTCAAACAAATCTACAAATTACCTTCATGTGAATCCACAAGATAGACAACAGCTATGATCTTCTACAGTGATCTCAAGTTCACATCTGAACTCTCTCAATACTTAAGTGGGCAAGTATGAATAGAAACCTTCCATCTTTCTAATATTAGAAGAATCCCTAATTATAGAGATTTCTTCCCAATCCAAAGAAGAGAACAAAACACGGTCTATTTTCTTCAACCAGAAAAAAATACACGTTTGTTTTTTTTTTATAAGAAAAACACGCTTGTCTCCCCTTTTCCCTTTAGAAATAGGATACTGAGTTCTAGTTAAATGTGGGTACTGTAGGGACCACAAAATTAATTAGTGAGGCTTTCTATTATGGAAATAATTCAAAATAATTAATTTGAATTATTCTTACCATAATAAATTACAAATCATTCCACTAGAAATTCGTAATTGCACTCTTCTATTTATATTTTGAAATTCCCCATTAAACACTTATGTAATTCCCCATGTTAAGATTACATATACTAATCAATAAAATAAATTACTGACAAATTTAATTTAATGATTAGTTCCTTTAGAGCACTACTTAACTTATTTCATGTGTAGGATTCAAAAATCCACTTGCAAGGTTTGACACGATGAAAACTTATAAGTTTCTCAAAAAGGCATATCAATCAATCTCTATAACAAGACATGGATTCCATCAACTAACTTATTATTTCACCAATATATATTATTATCATCCAATCTACCATGCATCTTAGAATCTCACCTTTTAATAAATCAAAACGATAATTAATATATACAGATCATAATAGTTATATCAGGATTAAGAATATAAGTACATTTAATAGTTTAGAGAATATGTTTTGTCAGCCAGTCTAAAATAACTATCTCTACTCGGTGCCGTTCAATACATATACAATGCACTAGCACAAGAAGTTGGACTATACCATTCTCATAATCAAGATAAATTACATATAATCTTGTGCTACAATCGTATCGATGGAATGCCCAATTTCCATCCTAGATTGTGAACAAAAACTTTATACTTATAAGAACCGATGATTTAATCCTCTGTGTATAAGCTAAAACTCTACATACTATCATCTACTATATAAGTAAACAGACACCATAAACGAATATATGATCTATTAAAACTGAATAAATATTTATTCTATAATAAATATTTTATCTTAACATATGGTTAATAGTATATACCCCAACACGTGTGACAATAGATCAAGATAAAAGTACCATCCACACTACTTTTTATACAATTTGACAATGAAATGTTCGTCCTAGCCTTGTTGGCTTATAAATAAGAGAAATAATACATTATGGATAAATGACTAATTCGAACCGGAAGAAAACATTTAATAACTATATAGAGATCTTGTGTCCTGCTCAATATGTTTTCCATTTATTTACAAAATATGTATGCAGTGTATAAATATTTACTTTGTATTAATATGCAAAATATGTCGACAGTGTATAGATATATTTTACTTATTGTTAATAGGCATTGATAATAAGAAAAAGTATTGCTAACTAATGAAAAAATAAACAACAACAGAAAGAGAATGATTAATCATCCTCTTGTTTGATCTAAATGTAGGACCTTGGTTGAACCAAGTTAAAAGTATTTGAAGTTAAGTAAGCTTTGATCATAGAGAAATCAAAAGAGTAATATTTGTGTTTGGCCAAACAATAAAAAACACCCTTGTTGTTATCGTGAAACATTGGGAAAAATATCTTGTTTCCTAGCCCCTGTGCAACACATGTTTTCAAATACGATCCTCCAGAGCTCACAAACAATGTTTTATTATTTTTCAAATTATTATTATTTAAGCATCTTTATTACAATATATATATCTAAAAGCTTCTTTTTCTCCACATATTTAATAAAACTAGCTTTATTTTAAATAATGTAGCAAATTAGCCACAAAAAAAAACGTGAGTGCATATCCGGGCATAAAAAAGGGAATCAATTGACAGAAAAAACAACAACTAATTAAATGATTAGGGAATAATGTTGATTAATTCCTCCATTGATGATGAACTTCATTTTTTTCTAATAACTTCTTGTAACCATTTATTCGAAGGATATATTAACAATGGTTAAAAAAAAATAACAAGAGACATATTAACTAACTAAATTACACTCCAAATGAATAAATGATTATGCAAAATCGTATTAAAAAAATTGAATCCATCTAATTATGTGTACAAATATACATACATTGGATAAATGACTAATTCGAACCAGAAGAAAACATTTAATAACTATATAGAGACCTTGTGTCCTGCTCAATACGTTTCCCATTTATTTACAAAAAAATATGTAAGCAGTGTATAAATATTTACTTTATATTATTATGCAAAATATATACACAATGTATAGATATATTTTACTTATTGTTAAGAGGCATTGATAATAAGAAAAAGCATTGCTAACTAATGAAAAAAATTAACAACAGAAAGAGAATGATTAATCATTCTCTTTTTCGATCCAAGTGCAGGACCTTGGTTGAACTAAGTTAAAAATATTTGAACTCGAGTAAGCTTTGATGGCAGAGTAATTCAAAGAGTTGTTATTATTATAAAGGGGTTAAAGTAAATGTTGTTATCAAGAATAGAACACACAACCTCAAACAAGTTTTGCAACCCCTTAATCACTACACTAAACTTTCAATTTATGTCAAGATGTGTCAACACTCGTATATATATTCATTAAATCAAATTTTGACCTCAATGTAATTTTCCTATGACAGGGTGTCGCTCGACACCCCTTGCTCTAGGTAGCTACTCCCCTGATCCTACACACTTAGCTAAATAATGTCTATTGAAAACCCTATGGTAGCTTGGATCCTTAAATAGAAAAAATTTGAAGTCCCCAAAACTAATTAAACGCTAAATAAGTTCTAGCCTAGTACTAACCTATAGTAGAGAAAATCTCCCCATATTATTATTATTATAATTATTATTATTATTATTATTATTTAAGCATTTTTATTACAATATATATCTAAAAGCTTTTTTTCTCCACATATTTAATAAAACTAGCTTTATTTTAAATAATGTAGCAAATTAGCCCAAAAAAAAAAACGCAAGTGTATATCCGGGCATAAAAAAGGGAAACAATTTTACTATTTTAAGTTTAAGAATAAGTGACTTATTCCCTTAGTTGTTTGTTGATTAATTCCTCCATTGATGATGAATTTCATTTTTTTCTAATTAACTTCTTGTAACCATTTATTCCAGGGATATATTAGTAATGGTTAAAATATTAACAAGCGATATATTAACTAAATTACACTCTAAATGAATTTTTTCTTAATGATTATGCAAAATCGTATTTTAAAAAATTGAATCCATCTAATTATGTGTACAAATATACATTATGGATAAATACGTTTTCCATTTATTTACAAAATATGTATGCAGTGTATGAATATTTACTTTATATTAATATGCAAAATATATACACAGTGTATAGATATATTTTACTTATTGTTAAGAGGCATTGATAATAAGAAAAAGCATTGCTAAGTGATGAAAAAATAAACAACAACAGAAAGAGAATGATTAAATCATTCTCTTATTCGATCCAAATGCAGGACCTTGGTTGAACTAAGTTAAAAATATTTGAACTTGAGTAAATTTTGATGGTAGAGTAATCGAAAGAGTAATATTTGCAATTGGCCAAACAATAGAAAACACCCTTGTTGTTGTCGTGAAACATTGGAAAATATATCTTGTTTCCTAGCCCATGTGCAACATAAGTTCTCAAGTACGATCCTACAAAGCTTACAAACAATATTTTATTATTTTCCAAACTTGTTATTTTTACCCTTTCCAGCACTTCTCCATTCAATTTGTATCTCCAAACCTCTACATCTCCTTCTTCACGACTTAAAAACACAACTAACATTCCTTCATTATCGACATCTTCTACTGTGTATGCCTTTCGAATTGATCTTTGTTTTGAACTCGAAAAGTATTTCCCATAAAATTTCCATTTAGGTCTCTGTGCAGCTGAGTTTTCCTTGATGCTTAATGTTCCCAAATTTCCTTTATCTCCCAGTGCGTAAATAGTATTATTTTTGAAAAATAACGGATTATTGCACCCCGTGGCCTTAAATTTTGCTCGATGATTGAAGAAGTAGCGATACGTCCATTCAGTATCTCCAGGTTTGATGATGTATACATATGGGACATAACCACCGGTTTCTAAACCAACAATAAAACAATCTGATGATGATGGGTCAGGAGGACACGAAAATGTCCAAGCAGAGCAAGAATTTTCATTCTCATCTAGTAGATCAGGGAGTTCAATTATGTCATTGCTAATAGTATTGAAAAAGAACTTGCCGCGGTTGCCATGACTCATGAGCAACCAATTAGCTTTTGAGCTACGAATTCGGGCACCCCTAAATTTTTGAATATCCGCTTTCTGAGTAGTTACGACATTGTACACCGAATTGAAGAATTCTACAATGCCTGTTTCTTTTTGCAAGGTCATCAAACAAGGCGATGGTGACGGTGAGGATGATTGTGGACGAGGAGGAGGAGTTAGGGGAGCATAGCGCCAATGTTTACAAATGGCACGAAAAACAAAGTAATCAGCAGCAACAAAACGTAATGATATTAATCCGAGTATGTCTGATGGAATACCTGACCACAATTGATTATAATCTGACTCCTCCATTATTATTATTCAGGATAAGGAAATTTTGCTTTGAACTTGAGAGATTAAATTACTAGTAATTGAATTGGAAAAATAACTTGTTATTACCCAATTTAAATAGAACAAGAATAAGTAACGTCTAACTAGAGCTACTCTAATTCCTTTTCCTTATCTACTCCAATTTGAATCGGAAATCCCAATTATTTTATTTTATTTATGGAAAATCCCAATTATTTATTAGAAAGGACAGGAAAACAATTTTGCTTGTCCTAGAGCTACTCTAATTCCTTTTCCTTATCGTATTTGAACTTATTATTATTTTTATATTTAATTCGAACTTATTCTTTTCACTACACATTGGGCGATACTACTATGTTGGACAAGATGAGGGTGGAAGAGAAGAAGGAAAACGATGGACCACTCCTTTCTTCACAATCATATCCTTGGCTTGTTATATGTCCGTCAAGAAAAAAACCACAAACTTTTTTCAGCATATCAGAAGATCGATCTTATAAAAGAAGTATACATGAGCTTTGTAACGCAATAATACGTGCTTCTGCTCAAGAGTGGCTTGTGTTAGAAGACTTTGACTCCACTGATTGTTACCTTTGGAATCCTATTTCAAACCACAAAATTCAGCTCCCACCACTCCCTAATAACGACAAACTTTTGTGTCTCTTGTCTGCACCACCCAATGATCCTCAATGTCGCGTTCTCTTCTTTATTCATGAGACTATTCCTGATGATGATGATGGCGATGAGAATACCGATGATGACACAGACAATAAGAATTCCAATGATGACACAGACAGTAAGAATTCCAATAATGACACGGACGATGACACAGATACCAATGAAAATGATGATGACATAGACAATAAGGAATCTGATGATAATGATGACACCGACAATGAGTATACCGATGATGAAGATACCAATGATGACACAGATCCCGATGATGATGACATAGACAATGAGAATCTCGATAATGTTGCAAATCCCGATGATGATGAGAATATGCCTCCGCATGCACTTTACTTGTACAAGCCAGGTTATGATCACGAATTTCATAAACAAGATCTGAAATCAATTATTGGAGATGACCATTTTTCGGGATGGACAGTATTCAAGGGAGATTTGGATGTAGATGATTTAGACATCAATTATGTATTGACATGGCAGACACCAAGAATTCTACTCCGTTTGGATGTAGATGATTCATCAGGAACAATATCAACTACACCAATGACTAACCAACCTCCATATACTTACTTGAGACTCAGAGAACTCTTAGACATGCCATACTCTAGGAGTTACATCTTTCAATCATCATCTCATGACGAGAAAAAGGTTGAACTATTATATACTCACATATTGTTATATGGAAGGACCCATGTTGATGTATACTGTGAGAAATATATGGGAAAAATATTATTGAATTGTGTATCTAAATAGTTACATTGAGACCCTATTTATAGACACTACATTGGAATCCTTTTCCAACTAGGATTCCTATTTTTATTCCTATTCCTATTCCTATTCTAAGTAGGAAATACTTATTTCTATTCTAACACTCCCCCTCAAGCTGGTGCATACAAATCATATGTACCTAGCTTGTTACAGATGTAATTAATACGAAGACATGTGAAGGACTTGGTGAAGATATCTGCAATCTGATCATTTGACTTCACAAATTTCGTAACAATATCTCACGAAAGTATCTTTTCTCTGACAAAGTGACAGTCAATCTAATGTGCTTAATCCTTTCATGAAACATTGGATTTGATGCGATATGAAGAGCCGCTTGATTATCACACACAAGTTCCATCTGATCAATTTTTCCAAATTTTAGTTCTCCCAACAACTGTTTGATCCAAACTAGCTCACAAGTTGCTGTCGCCATTGCTCGATATTCTGATTCTGCACTAGATCGAGCAACCACATTTTGTTTCTTACTCTTCCACGACACCAAATTACCTCCTACTAAAACACAATATCCGGATGTCGAACGTCTGTCAGAGGGTGATCCTGCCCAATCAGCGTCTGTATATCCAATGATATGCTCATGGCCTTGATCCTCAAAGAGTAGTCCTTTACCGGGAGCTGACTTTATATATCGCAGAATACGAACAACTGCTTCCCAATGACTATCACAAGGGGAAGTCATAAACTGACTTACAACACTCACATGAAAAGAGATGTCAGGTCTAGTCACTGTGAGATAATTCAACTTTCCAACAAGTCGTATATACGTTTTAGGATTACTAAGTGGCTCCCCCTGTCCTGGAAGGAGTTTAACATTCGGATCCATATGAGTGTCAATAGGTCTACATCCCATCATTCCTATCTTCTCAAGAATGTCTAAGGCATACTTGCGTTGAGAAATAACAATACCTGATCTAGACTGAGCAACTTCAATACCTAGAAAATACTTCAATCTGCCAAGGTCTTTAGTTTGGAAGTGCTTAAAGAGATATTGCTTCAAATCGGTGATACCATCTTGATCATTACCGGTGATAACAATATCATCAACGTAAACAACCAAATAGATACATCGACTTGGTGCAGAATGCCGATAAAACACAGAGTGATCAGCTCCTCTACGAGTCATGCCAAACTCCTGAATTACTGTGCTGAACTACCCAAACCAAGCTCGAGGAGACTGTTTTAAACCATAGAGTAACCTACGCAATCGACATACAAGGCTACTAGACTCCCCCTAAGCAACAAAACCAGGTGGTTGCTCCATATAGACTTCTTCCTCAAGATCACCATACAAAAAAGCATTATTAATGTCCAACTGATGAAGAGGCCAATGACGAACGACAACCATAGATAAAAAAAGACGAACATATGTTATTTTAGCCACAGGAGCGAAAGTGTCACTATAATCTATCCCAAATATCTGAGTATACCCTTTGGCAACAAGGCGAGCCTTAAGTCGATCAACCTGACCATCTGGACTAATTTTGACTGCATAAACCCAACGACAACCTGTATCGATGACATAAGGTATCGATGAAGATCATGTGAATAACAACGATACCCTTTTTAAACTCGAGAGTAACCAAGAAAGACACATTTAAGGGCACGAGGAGCTAATTTATCTTTCCCTGAGGCTAAATTATGAACAAAACATGTGCTCCCAAAGACACGAGGGGGGATATGATAGAGATGTGACTGAGGAAACAATATGAAATGTGGAACTTGATTCTGAATAGAAGAAGATGACATTCTATTAATTAATTAACAAGATGAAAGGACTACATCGCCCCAAAAACGCAGTGGAACATGAGATTCAATGAGGAGAGTGCGAGCAGTCTCAATGAGATGCCTATTCTTTCTTTCTACTACACCATTTTGCTGAGGAGTGTATGGACAAGATGTTTGGTGAATAATTCCTTGGTGAGACATAAACTCCTGAAACTGGGATGATAAGTATTCTAAGGCATTATCACTACGAAAAGTACGAATAGAAACACCAAACTGATTTTGTATTTCAGCAAAGAAACTTTTGAATATAGAAAATAACTCAGAACGATCTTTCATTAAGAAAACCCAAATGCATCTCGAATAATCATCAATGAAACTAACAAAATAACGAAATCCTAAGGTGGAACTGACTCTACTAGGACCCCAAATATCATAATGAACTAATGAAAAAATAGACTTTGAACGACCCTCAGTACTACGTGAAAATGTAGCACGAGTGTGTTTCCCAAGTTGACACGACTCACAATCAAATGTGGATAAACTAGACAAACTAGGCACCATCTTTTGCAGTTTGGATAGACTTGGATGTCCCAAACGTTTGTGAATTAGATCTGGGGAATCTGTAACGGAGTATGCTTTTAAGGAATTTGAAGAGGTAAGATAGTAAAGGCCTTGTGATTCATGTTCTGTTCCAATCATCTGTCCCGTACTGCGGTCCTGCATGAGAAAAAAATCATCAAAAAAGGTTATGCTACAATGTAGGGCTTTCGTCAAACAACTAACCGATGCTAGATTAAAAGGAGAACCAGGGACATAAAGAACATAGTCTAGGGTGACAGAAGATACGGGTTTGGCTTTTCCAACTCCTTTTGGTTTTGTTTGGATCCCATTGGCTAAAACAATAGCTGGAAGAGATTGTGAATAAACAATATCAGACAATAGTGATTTATTACCAGGGATATGATCAGAAGCCCCTAAGTCTATGAACCATGATCCAAGAGTGCTAGACTGTGACACACAAGTAAATGAATTACCCGCAACAGAAACATCAGGTTGTGCAACCGAAACTACTTGTGTAGACGTTTGTTTATTTGCACGATACCAAAGGAACTCTTTATATTCCTTTAGAACAATAGGATCATCACTGGGTGGTGGACCATGCAAAATATAACATATGTCACGAGTATGTCCAGGTTTATGACAATGACTACACTTGGATCGAGGTTTTCCAAAACGTTGTTTACTTGCGCGATTTCGAAGGAGCTCATTATATTCCTTTAGAACAATAGGATCATAACTGGGTGGTGGACCATGCAAAATATAACATACGTCACGAGTGTGTCCAGGTTTATGACAATGACTACACTTGGATCGAGATTTTCCAAAATGTTCTCTCCCTCGTCGATTCTTCATAGACTGGTATGTATGCTAGAAACTGACAGAAACTGCTATAGTGGTTTGAAAATATTGAAAGCTGCCGGAATCTGCCCACAGTGACCTGAAAATTTTGATTTTGCCTGGAACTTGCCGGAAACTACCCTACAGTGGTCTACTTTCGCCGGAAACTGCCTGAAAATCACCGGAACCATAATTCCGGTGATCGGATCTGGAAAAAACTGATTGGGTTCTGGTCGGAAATATTGGACGACCCCAACAAAAGAAAACTGCTCGAAAACAGATGACCGGAGCAGCACTCACGCGCCAACGTGTGACCAGATCTTGCCGAAAAACTTCCACCTTCGAACGACACATGGAGGCGCGTGAGGGGCTGTTTTTCGGTGGATCTAATTGGGGTTTGGTCGCCTGAGCTTTCCGAGCCTCGTGATGGTGTTGTCTTTTGCACAACACCTTCAGAACGAAAGATGACACAAATTAGTCCCAACCATCGTCGCCGGAATTTGACACGGTGACTTGAAGTTTCTCACCAATGCTCTGATACCATGTGAGAAATATATGGGAAAAATATTATTGAATTGTGTATCTAAATAGTTACATTGAGACCCTATTTATAGACACTACATTGGAATCCTTTTCCAACTAGGATTCCTATTCTTATTCTTATTCCTATTCCTATTCTAAGTAGGAAATACTTATTTCTATTCTAACATATACAAAATTACAGTATTTCGGTTTGATTTTGTAAAAGCAGTGTGGGAAGAGGTGAAAAGTATTGGTGAAAGGGCAATTTTCTTAGATATTTCTTATGGTGGAACAACATGTTGTACAAGAGGCACGAATATTAAAAAAGAATCCATCTACTTCACTGAGGGCCGTTATCTCTATATTTTCAATTTGGAAACACAAAGCATTTCGTTATCCCTTCCTTGCCCAGAGATTTCGGTGAAATATCCGCGCTCCTACAGGTTAACCCTCATGTCCAAGTGAGATGAAAGTCTTATGTGTTAGGGTTTTGCCCTGATTTTCTTTCCTTGTTTGAAGTTTAATTTTTTTTCTTGAAGAAAAGTCAAAGTATTACCATAAATGCTTAAACTTTTTCTGAAAAGAAAATATAATTTTCTTCCATATTTGGTTTTTTCTTTCCTTAGTTGAAAAGTTTGGAGATCTATAAATTGAAGATCCCTATTCTCAAAGCAAAACACAATAGAATCCACAATGTAGTCGTTTAGAGAGTTGTTTATGGGGAGATTTTCTCGCTACAGTTTTTATGCTTTTTATTAGTTTTTTAATTATGTAGACCAATTGGTCATATCATATAATAATATTATGTTTTTAGTATAGTTTTATGTGTCGTCTAATTTATCGTCTTATGATTTGCAATTGTAAGCTTCCGCATGACGCCCTAATCACCTTCATATCCCAACATTATGAACGATTTTGAATAAGAGAATTTGATCTATCTTTCAAATGTCTATATAATTTCTCTGAGATGTGAAAGTCTTCTTTATTGTATTGTTAGTTTAAATACTATGTTTGTTTTAATTGTTACTTAAATTTTATTGTATTATATGGTTACGTTACGAAAAGTTCCATTTTGTGTAACACCTCGTTACATTAATATTATTCTTCTCGTTTTATCTCTACCTTAATTATCTTATATGTTATTGATTTTATTGTACAGTTGATAAAGTTATTGAAAATACTAAATATTGAATAACTTAGACTTTTTTTTTATTTGCAACATAAGAATGTTAAAGACGACATTCACATATAGAAGGTTGGGAAATATTGTTACAAGCATATAGGTTTACGAAGGTAGAAAGACAGTTTCTGGTAGACCCTATGCTCCTAATATTAATGAAAATATTTCAGGTGGATGCCACGATTAAATTTAGGTTCACGCGGGAAAAGTACCACTTTTGAACTTACATTCTTGTATTTTCTCTTATCAAAATCTGCATACACAATTCAAATTGTTGAACAAATAGTGGGAAAAAAAATAGGATACTATTAGTATAAAAAAAAACAATATTTTTATCTGTTTATGCTTTGATGGAACCTAATATTTGTGGCGGTGAAATGTAACATGTACCTGGTGAATTGTTTCCACTCATGGGAATCCGAGTTGATTTTCTTCTTCTAATCTCCCTCGTTTTGTTTATCATCATCAATATTGTCCTGATAATGATGCAAGTGTATATTACTTCATACTACAAAATAATATACTACACCTAGAATATATATACAAAGCTAAACACAAAAGGTCAAGAGCATATTTAATCAGATCATGCATTTTACCTACAATTAAGAGTGTCAATGTTACGGTTCGATCGGTTATTTTTTAAAAATTTTACCATCTCAATTTTTTGGGTATTTTATAATATATAACCAAAACTAGATTTTTTAAAACCATCTCAATCATATCAGTTTCTCTTCGGTACAGTTCGGTTAATTTTTGGGTTTTTTTACTTTTAAAATATCACTTCAAAATATACTACTATTAAAATATTTATTTCGCAAATATGTTCTTGAAAGAGCACTTTAATTCTTCACCAAAAAGACATGAATGTAAAACCTTGTTGTCATATTGTTTGATCTTAAACATTTAATAGGAGTGTTTGCATGGGTTTTGCTCTATTGTTTGATATAGTATCTGATACAATATCTTTTAATTTTAAACCTAATTAATTAAAGGTTAGTTAAAGATCAAAGACCCAAAGTCGCCTACTCACCCGAGGCCTAGGATCTGGGTTATATTTTTATTTGAAAAATATTATAAAATATATTTAAATATTAATGTAACATATTGTTAATATATAAAATATATTTACATACATGTAAGGTTATTCGGTTCGATTCAGAAATTTTCTGATTTTTTTAATAAATTCTAAAGATCATCCCAATTGTTCGGGACGGTTATACACTTAAATAAAAGTCTACGGTTTTATTGAAAAAAGAACATAAATCGATTCGATCGATTTTCAAATTCTTTTGATACCCCTACCTACAATATTTGACTATTATCCTACACGTTGGCAGAGCCATGATTATTATAAAGGGGTTAAAGTAAATGTTGTTATCAAGAATAGAACACACAACCTCAAACAAGTTTTGCAACCCCTTAATCACTCCACTAAACTTTCAATTTATGTCAAGATGTGTCAACACTTGTATATATATTCATTAAATCAAATTTTGACCTCAATGTAATTTTCCTACGAAGGGGTATCGCTCGACACCCCTTGCTCTAGGGTAGCTACTCCCCTGATCCTACACACTTACCTACAATATATGATTATTATCTTACACAGGGGTGCGCATCGGTCGGTTCGGTTCGGTTTTATGTGTTATTGGTTCGGTTTATCGGTTTTCGATTTGTAAATACGTCAAACCGATAACCAAACCAATAACATATTTCTTATCGATTTATGGTACTTAACTGTTCGATTTTCGATTTAACCAATAAGAAAATACTCATAAATATTAAATACACGATAAGAAAATTTTCATATAAACCATATGATTTTTCCAACATTTGGCATGAAAGTAATAATCATAAAAGTAATAATGCATGTCAATTGCAAATTGAAAGTGTGCAATTACTTGGTTTGAGGTAGAATAGCAACTTAATTACCTTAAGCACGGGTCAGTTTATTTATAATATGAATAAAATGATTCAATTTTGCACAGATTAACTAAAAAGTAATTAATTTAATGATAATGAACAACATGAAGATTAAACAAATTTGAAACAAGAAAAATATTGAATAATAAAGAGAATGGTCCTCAAAGGGGTAACCAGTTAAACGTAGAGTGTTTCCTGCTAACATGTTGGCATGGAAGGCATGTCGTTATCGTCTTTGTTTTCAAATTAAAGACGTGAAGACGACGATCATCATCCTCAGTAAAGTAGATAGATTCTTTTTCAAGATTTGTGCCTCGTGTGGAGCAACTCATTCCCCCATAGGCATCTAGAAAAATCGCAGTTTCACCAATGCTTTCGACCTCTATCCATGATTTTTCTACAAAATCTAATCGAAATACTTGAAAAAAGTATACCTCATTCCTTTCCTTACCAAAATAGCTCTGCCAAATATAAAACAATTCATTGTGGTCATTGGATTGTATGATGTATTGCACAGATTTTGACATGTCTAACAACTCGTAATCTACATAAATAAGTTTCTTAATCAATAGTTGTTGAATTTTGACTAGTCCTGATTCATGGTCTAGATCAGATATTACTACAATTAACTCTTGATGTGTTAATCCATAGATTTTTCCCTTGAAAATAGTCCACTTACATAAGTAGTCATCTTCATTAAGTTGGAGATCATGTTTATGAAATTCTTGATTATAACCTGGCTTGCAAAAATAGAGTGTAGGCGGTGTGTCTTCATCATCATCGGTGTCATCATTACTCTCCTTAATTAGGAATACAACGCGACATTCAGGATCATGAGGTGGTGCAGACAAGAGACACTTGAGACTTTTGTATTTAGGGAGTGGCGGAAGCTGAATTTTGTCGTTTGAACTAGGGTTCCAAAGGTAACAATTGTCAGAATGATAATCGAGCAACACAAGCCACCCATGAGCATAAGCACATATACTTTTGTATCGAAGCTCGGGTATTGTTCTTATGTAATACCAATTCTCTGATATGCTGTAAAAAGTTTGTTTTTGCAACTTTTGTCCATGTAAAATAACAAGCCAAGGGTGTGGTTGTGTAGAAAAAGGAAATCGATCAAATTCCTTCTTGTCTTCTTCCAACTTCATGCTTTTTTTTTGGGAAAAACAAATAGTAGTAATAGATTTGTGTTTATAAGAATCATCAATTTAAATAGACGTAAAACAAGTTAAGTCATACTTCAAATAGAATAAGTAATTTGTTTTCCTTTCTCCTAAATAATTGGGATTTCCAATTCTAATTTAGTTTAAATAAGGTAACAATTCTAGTCGGACTTGTGTAATTTTCACGCTATTTTAGTTTATTTTTTGTAATTCTAGTCGGACTTGATTGTATAATTTTCACACTATTTAATCTTGATCTCAATGGCTTATGAATTACAAAAAATAAACTTTAACAATGGAAGGTGAAAAATATGATTTATGGTCTCAGCATGTTCCAACAGACATACTCAAATTAATATCATCACGTCTCGTAGCTGGTGATTACTTTGCCTTCTGTGCTGTTTGTAAAGCATGGCGCCAAGATCCTCTCCCACCTCAGCTACAGCTACACCATGATGATTCGCCATTGCCTTTTTTGATGACCTTACATAAAGAAACAGGCATTATAGAATTCTTTAATCCGGTATACAATGCCCTAACAATTCCTACGATGGTTATTTCAAAATTAAGGGGTTCAAGAATTCGAAGCTCAAAAGCTAATTGGTTGCTTATGAGTCATGGAAATCGTGGTATGTTCTTTTTTAATCCTAAAAGCAATGACATAATTGAACTCCCTGACCTGCCATTGATACACAATTGTTTCTCTGCTTGGACCTTTTCGTGTCCTCCAGACTCATCATCATCGTCTTGTTTTGTTGTTGGTTTCGATGAGGTTGGTTCTCCCCCTGACGTATACATCATTAAAGTTGGAGATACTACTTGGACGTATCATTATTTTCTTAATGAGTTAAGAAATTGTCAAGGGTTGTTTTCATTACTCGGCTGTAATAATCCAGTATTTTTCAAAAATAATATTTTGTGTGTATTGGGAGATAAAGGGACTTTGGGAATACTAACTATCAAGGATAACTCTGCAGCAGAGACACCGTCCTGGCAATTTTATGGGACTCCCTTTTCGCGTACAAAACAAAAGTCAATTAAAGAGGTTTACACGGTAGAAGATGTCGATAATAGAGGTATGTTAGCTGTTTTTCTAACTCATGAACAAGGTAAAGTTGAGGTTTGGAGGTACAACATGAATGGAGGGATATTCGAGAGGAAACAAATAACAAATTTGAATAATAATAAAACATTGTTTGTAAGCTTTGGAGGTTGCTATTTGAAACCATGTGTTGCACGTGGTTTAGAAAACAAGATATATTTCCCAATATATCATGACAAAGACAAAGGCGTCTTCTATTGTTTGGCCACTCGCAGATACTACTCTTTTGATTATTCTCTAAAAAAACCTTTGTCAAGTTCCAATTATTATAACTTGTCCCGACCAAGATGCTGCATTTGGATTGAAAGATAAAATGTGAGCCATTTGTTAGTCTTTTCTTTTTTTAAAATATATATATATATATATATATATTATTTTAATTATGAAGTTGTTTGTGAGTATATATACTTTTTAGCTCCAATGTTTTTGTTGGCATACCAAGAGTTCTTTATGAATTGAATAAACATAAAGAGGGATTGATTCAATAATTTTTTGGTCTATTCCAATGGTTAAATTATATGATTGACCAATAATATTGTTTCTAATATTTGATCTTCTCCTTTGGAAAAATCTTAAATAAATAAAGTGGTAAATAACTATGGCAAAGGCAGTGCAAAATATAGAAATAATAAGAGGGACTTTGAAAGATTTTGATGAAAAAGCAAGAGGAGCTCCTATATTTTCGATGGCTAATAATTTTGTTGAATCATGAAGAAAATAAAATAAAATTTGTGTTTGTGTATTGCAATATGTGATATTGTGTCTTTATTTATTTAAAACAAGAAGTGAGGGGGTTTTGTTTTTAGAAGGAAAATGAAACAATTTTTTTTTTAATAAGAAAAGTTGAAAAGACCTTTCTTTTTTGCCATTTTATAAACGAACCAAATAAATTATATAAAAAAAATAATAACACTAAAATTAGAGTTACGTTAAAGATGCTTTTTTTTCTTTCCATTTATATAAGCACCCAAAAAGGCCAAAACTCAAAAACATGGAAAAAAAAAAAGAAGAAGTTATTACATGTATAAATATTTGGGCTTTGCTCACTAGCCCAAGAAGGCTTAATTCTACGCATGCCTACCTGTCAACTAAGCTTATACATTTTGGACTCTTTAACATTGATAATTAATTTTTTGAAAATTAATCTAGATAGTCGCTTATTCAATTACCTAAACTAAAAAAAATCGGACACTAAATAATATATGTGCGATTTATGTATAAGATGTAAATAAATAGTATAATCAATGTACTGACTAAAAGTAATAAATAATAAATCCGACCAGCTATTTACGTAAAGATCCATACTATCTTGTATAAGTGTTCGTATATGTACATAAATTTTAAGTTATATCATGAATTAGACTATATGATCACATGAATTGAATATGCTTACAAATTTAGAATAATGAATTTCGAACTTCATGAACCAAATGAATTGTAGGAGAATTCAAAACTCGAAAGTTTAATATCCAAATCCTGGATTTGCTTTTGCCGCTAGGAGGATGAGTGGAGCAAGAACGGATTTAGAGTATCATTTATGGGTTCATGTGAATCGAGTAATTTTTGTCCATATATTACACAAAATATTAGATTGTTAATCCAGTTGTATTGTATATTAACTAATTAGGGGTCATTTGGTAAATGATTAGAGTTATGCAAATATTAGAAATATATAAAATAATTAATTATGATTAAATTTATTTATTATCTTATGCAGAGATTAGTTGTTCATGTATTAGTTGTACATGAATATATATTAGTTATTTCATTATATATCAAATATCTTGCATGAATTAGTACATAAATTCCCTCATAACTTATACATATAATAGTATGCAGGTTCTAAATTGTAAAAACCAAACATCGTATTAATTTCATACATGAAAAACGTATTTCCTATCTACCTATCCAACTATCAAATGACCCCTCAAGATTGATGTAGGATTTATAAACTTTAAATATTAAATTGAACTCGAGAAGAGAGCTAGGGGAGATAAAACACTCAATATTTAAAAATTCTTTATTTTTAAGAATTGAACGTGATACTTCTGATTAAGAATAAATAAAGAAAAGAAAATCAAATGTTTGACGAGGAAAAAATAAGGGGAAGTACTTGGTCGTGTTCTTATATTCACACTAACCAAGTGAAATGAACATCACACGTGGGTTAACTCAATCCTAATTAATTACATTATTGATCAGTTTATTAGTCACGTTGTCAATTCAATACTAAACCATAAAAGTTCCCAATTGGGCGATTCAAAAAATTACATCGCATATATAAAATTACTCTTTTTTAATGTGTGTATATATATAATTAATATCGAACCTTCTTGTTAAAATTATGTGTTAATCAGTATTTTAGATGACGTGATAGTGTATATTAATTTCATTAAACTTTGTTTGAATATACATGTTATTGTGAATATTTTGTCCACTTTTGTTAGTGTGCACACTATCTCCAAATGATACAAAATACAATGAACATGTGTGATGGCTTTCAAATATATTCATTTTGATCCAACTACATATCTAAACATGATTTTCAAATATGAAAAAGTGTGATGGCTTATACCAAAAAATAAATATATATAACCACTATTGTAATTTATAATGTTTTTATTGGGTTTAAATGGAGAGTTCTATTCAAAGCTTCTTGATCATTTTTTTGCTTTGTGAACATATATAAGGACAAAATATTATTTTAAAGTATCCAAAATTGACGTAGAGCTTGAGCGGTAGGTCATGTTTCATTGTGAATTTTTCTAGAAAAATATTTTTTATCTTTTAATGTGAAAAATAATATTTGAAAATTAAAAATATTTCATATTAAACGTATAAATAACAAGAACAAAGAAATTTAAAATACTTTTTAATATTCCACGTCACTTTGTCGTAGCCAATTCAGTTGAAATATGACTCCAATAGTAAAATGACAAAATCCTCTTCAACAGCCACTGAAAACTTAAAAAGTGAAGGGCTTTACACTTTTTACTATGATTTTTTTCCCACTTTTTTCAGAGTTAAACACCGGAAAACACGTTAGAATTTTCAAGAATTTAAAGAATGTGAGATATTTTCACTTTGTTCACTCCATTTTACCCAAATTGTATTCAGGATCAATCACAATCTAGCATTTTGCCATAAATTTTGAAAATTGTTTTCCAAAATGTATCTTCAAATATGTGTTTGATTATCAAAATTTGATTTGTTAAGGAGCGCTTTATCCCCAGACCCCAATGTGGGACTTTCCGGAGCGAATCCGAATTTAGTCGGCCTCCAATATGGGTATCGAACACTGATGGAAAACCAAAAAAAAAGATAATGAAATTTGATCAAAATTTGAATATTTGACATTCAAATATTTTCAAGTTCCCAAAAATTGTTCTGAAATATTTTCCAAATTAAATGTATCAAAAACTCTAGTTTTCAAGTTCCAATTTTATAATATATTGCTCAAACACTTGTGCCCGTTTCGCTTGAAATTTTTCCCTTTTTTTCCTTTTGAAAAACTGCTTGAACATATAATTGTTATAATTTTTTTAAAATCCAACTTCAAATTAAACAATAACAAACCTAGTGTAATCTCACAAGTTTGGTACAGAGAAGATAGTATGTACGCAATCTTAACCCCCCACCCCAACCCCACCTTGTAAAGGTAGAGAGGCAATTTCCCATACACCCTCGACTTAAAGTGAAAAATTCTACTTTCAAATTGATTAATTTCGGAAAATAAACTCTAAAAAAATTATTTTTATAATTTCCATTACAACTCACTCATAAAAAATCAAATACAAACTCTAATTTATATCAATAAATAATCAAAACGTGCGCCGATAAATAAGACCAATTTAGGGAAAGTGCTTTATTTTAGGATCTCGAATTATAAATATTTGGTTAATAAATTTCAAAATACATGAATATGAAGAAATAAATAATCAATCTTTCCTTATTTAAAAAAAAAAAAAATTAATAAAAATAGCATGCACCAATTACAAAGGAAATTAATGAAGAGGGAAGATTCCTCGTAAATAAAATATAATTTGGAAGAAGCTAGAGCTATTGTATATACGTTTATAATATTCTCAATACAAATATGTCATTAACTTGATGTGACTATATACCAAACCAATAATTTCTAATAATAATTGATCTAACAGATCCAAAAAAAAATAGTACTAATAATGAAAAGGTCAAAATACATAAAACTTGTCCAAATTCTTCTAGCTCTTTCACTGCGCTGACACCTATCCTTATGATAAATAGTTTGTCT
The DNA here is from genome assembly GCA_036250505.1 of Solanum acaule. Classification (NCBI taxonomy): domain Eukaryota; kingdom Viridiplantae; phylum Streptophyta; class Magnoliopsida; order Solanales; family Solanaceae; genus Solanum; species Solanum acaule. The sequence continues at coordinate 26,174 of JAJOOR010009094.1, forward strand.
TGTCGTAACCTTCCGTTGAAAGGTCAACTGTCGGAATTGCAACGAAAAAAAATTCGGATCAAAGAGCAGATTTTAGAGAGACTCTTCATCGATCTGGTGGTCGGTTAATCACTGATCATCCAAGAGCGAGTAACCATCATGTTTAATGATTTGATGGAATTTAGTATGAATGTAGTGACTGATGAATCACTTCTTCTTTTTCTATGAAGATTCGGATAAAATCGAACTTGTCTAGTAGTGTTTGATTTTATTTTATTTTCATGTTAACTTTCTTGTCTCAAGGAAACTTTTGTTGGTGGAATCACAAGATTTTAAGTACTCAAGAAATGCAGTAAAATTAGTGTCTTTGTAAAGACTTGGATTTGTTTCACTAATTAATTTAGGTGATGGCTTTATTATGCTATTGAATGGAAGACTATGCAAAGAAGCCACTGAAATTCTTGACTTTAAAGAGTTCACAAGAACTCTATGCAACACACTTTTGTACTTTCCATTGCTAAATATCTGCAAGAAAATAAAATTAAAAAATCATGTCAAAAATTATGATATTGGAACTTTAAATGAAAATTAAAGTTAAAAAAAAAATGTTTGAGTTAATAGTTTAGTGTTTGTGATAGCACTCCATTTTTTTTCATTTTATGTGTTGATTTGACTGACAATGAAATAGAAGATAATACTCTTTCGCGTCTAAAATAATTGATGTTTTAGGCTTGAGCACATGAATTATAGGATTCACTTACTCCTAAAAATTAATAGGAGTTTTACTAAAATATTCTTAATTATGATTTCTTTCTTTAGGTTGACATAATGAAATCTGTTTATTGAAGTAGGAACATGTCTAAGGAAAATTTAAGAAAAAGAATTGATAAATACATTCTTATTTTGTGTCAAATTATTTTGGATTAGAGGAAGTAATTAGGAAGACTTTGAATTAATCTTAAACCTGTCACGTGAAATACTGAAATCAAAGAGTTATCAAAGAATTATGGAGGCATTTTTGAAATCTTGAACCCATAATTTCAAACGTCAGATTTGTTCAACTTTAAGAACTTTAAACGATAAACTTATGAAATTTAAATTCTAAATTCGCTTTTGTATATATAAACAGTAGTTATTTGTTGAGCAGTCTGATAAATTATAAATTTTCACATCTTATCAGTATATAGAAGTTAAACTTCAAAACATCTCGTACCTCAAGGTGGTCTAATATCTAACGAGTTCAGCAACAAAAACCTAGCTACCTAAAGACAAAACTTATATAATTTAAATCTTTAATCACTCTATTAAGCAATCAAATTGTAATTATAAGACCTTTAATATACGTCAGATGTCACGTCAACATATAAAAGTTAAACTCGAAAAATATCTCGTACCTCGAGGTGGTCACCAACATTGACCACAAAAGCATTAGGAATAGGTTGAATAGTGACCCAATCACCATTGCACTTCACTTGTAAACCTTCAACTTCATCTTGGAGTAGAAGAGTTAGAAATCCATAATCAGAATGAGGTGGCATTCCAAGTGTCAAATCAGGATTAGGACAAGGTGGATAAAAATTAACAGCCATTAGCTGGCTTCCATCTTCAAATTCTTTTAACATTTCTTCATCATCATCATTTTGTTGTGTCTTGTTTTTTGCTGCAACATTAATTCCAAGGCTTTCTAGGATGGCTTCCACTAACTTTATAAATAAGATTTTGGTCTCTTTTGAGTATGTAACTGCCATTTCCCTGTTTAAAGTTCAATACAAAATGTTAAAAAGAATTATATAATCATTTTAATTTATTTGTCTGATTTTGACAGAACAAGGAGTTTAAGAAAAAAAAATTTGAATTATGTGGTTTTAAATGAAAAGATACATCATGTAGAATGTATTAAAATGTCTTTTCATCTTATGATCTTAAATATATCATATATATATATATAAACTGAAACTAAAAAATTATTAAAAAAATAAACATTCATTTTTTTAAAAAAGTGGACTTAAAAGGAAAAAAAATACAAATAGATTAAAACAGAGAGTACAATGATTATGACCCTAATAATATAATATAATACTATCAAATCATGAACAAATTATCTAGTACATGGTTTGTTGTTAAGACTAGGGATTCTAGCCCTTTGCTTATAGTGATAACCATGCAAGAATAATATATAATGGAAAAATTGATAGGGGGAGTATAATTTATATGTTTAGAAGAAAGTCTGGTGGACAAAGTATTGTAAGTTACATCGAGTTTGAGGAAGGGCCACACCCTAGAGGGTGTTTATATGAAACCTATTTTGATGTAAGTGTGAAAAGATGATTCTACAACTTAACATCGTGACCTATAGATCACATGAAGATAAATTTATCGTTACTCTAAGACTCCAACTTAATTTATTTCGAACAAAAAGAAACAATTCAGTGCACGAAGTATCCCTGCAGTTACATAGGGTTATACCCTAGCTAGAGGGACATGTTATATGTAGACAATTTATCTTGACGCAAGTTTCAATGACTGATTCTATTACTCAAACTCGTGATTTATAAATCAAGTAAAGATTATATTTTACAATGCTCCAAAACTCGAGCTCAATTTATATACACTAAGGGGTCGTTTCATGTGAGGGATAAAAATAAATAGTCTTGGGATAAAAAAAAATAGTTCAAGGATAAAATTTTGGTGTCTTGTTTGGTTGCCATGTTTGGGATAACTTATCCCAACATTTATACAATAGTGATATGATAAGTTATCCTATATATATACATAGTGAGATAAATTATCCTGGAATAACTTGTTTCCGACCAAACGACCCTAATAGCATAAACTAAAAAAACTTTTGATCTTACCTAAAATCAGAGGGAGAAGAAGGCCAATGAGGAAGGACTTGAGGAAGAGGGTCACAAACCAACTTGAGAAAGTCCCTCCAACAAAAGGCACCATCTTTTGTTTGATTAAAACTTGTCCCATATCTAACTGGTGTTGTCATGTCTGTTGTCATGTACTTTTCCCTTTCTACTAATGGAAGATCAAAAAACCTTCCTCCAACATCCACCATACTTTTTATTACCTCTTCTGGAATCCCATGGTTTACCAACTGCATGACAACATTAAAATCACAACTTTTTTAATTACTTATTACCATTAATAACCATTAAAAATAAGGTAGATACAACTAATTAAGTATAGGGTCAACTCATATTCATTTAGGACCTCTTAAAATGATATACTCATTCTGCTTCAATTGATGTGATAATATTTGATTTGACTAAAATTTGTGGTCTAAAACAAGTCACGTCACAGCTAAAGAATATGAATTTCTAATGGTATTGTCAAAAATTGGCTCGTCTGAAATATTACCATCAGAATTTCCATAGACATTTGTGTAACTATAAAATTATATCATTATAAGAATATATGATATATGAAGTTTAAAGTTAAAATACTTCTATATATATATATAAAGAGATGATGTTGTTTCTAGGACTAACTAAAAAAGAAAGTATGTCACGAGACAGATGGAATACAAAGTTCCATTCAAAAGAATCCCAATTTACCTGAAAAAATCCACAGTTTTCACAAGCATAGGATAGTGAATCAAGAACTTGAGCTCTATTAGGACCATAGAGTTGAGCACAATCTATGATAGGCAACTTAAGATTGTGTTTGCTAGTAACTTGTGGATTTCCATTTATAGTATAAGAATTTGGTCTTTCTGAAATAGGAAAAATGTATTTCTTTGGAACTTTTTGAATTCCACTTTCATGCAAATACTTTACTCCTTTATGATAATTATCTTCAATTTCATTCTTCAATTTTTCACTAGATTTTGCCAATGCTGGAGACATTTTTTTAAAAAATTTTGAAAAGAAGAGAAATATATAGAGGGATTGGTATGTCTATTGAAAAGGAGATGGTGGGAATTAAGAAAATAAGTGAAGTACTTATATAGAGAAAAAAAAATATCAAGAAACAAATAGGATCTAGTTTCCAAAACCAGCTTTGGTTTTTTTTCTTTTTTTTTAAAGAAAATAATAATAATCTTGAATTCCAGTGGTGGTCTTTGATTTGATAAAGTGAAAAAAACCGTTTGACATTAATGTAGAAGTGTTGACCCTATTGGTGATAATAGATTATATAGATTGGTTCGGCCTTAATCAGAGATCTTAGGTTCAAGCACTGATTATGGAGAAAATCTTGTAACAAGAGTGTCACCCTCGAATGAGTCATGCAATGCACGATTCAAATTTAATTGGGGCTCCTGCAATTTGGACTCCAAATATCATGATGGAAAACCAAAAAATATAAAAATTAATAAAATAATAAATTATGATAGTATGTCTGAGTCAATTTGTATACACTTCGAATAGTTTCACTAGGTATATATCAACTTCATCCAATATAAATATCGAATAATTTTATTCATGACTTGGACAAATTAAAAAAAAATCAACTAACAATTTTTGTCTTCGCAGAAATTTCATAGTTAGATACAACTTTATGCAAGGAAACTTCAAATAAATATTTAAAATGTCATATTTGGTATTTGAACATGTGACATAACATAATACTATTTAAATAAAACTCCTTTGCCACTACACAAAAAAAATTCCTTATGTTAAAAGGATTCAATCGTCTATATATAACACCTAAAAATTAAATCTATTTCTATCCTATTGAACAATTTAATTTTAGTTTCTGAAGAAGATTTTAATAAATTCGCTATATAGAGAGAGAGAGAGAGTCACAGGACCAACAAAAACCCCACCAAAAACCAGGAGTTGGTTTATCTAGGGAGGTTGGAGTGGAGAGTTGATTTTTTTTACTCTTTTTGTAATGGCTAACGTTTGTTGTTTTCTTAAAGCCCATCTATTTTTTTATTAGACATTATTTTTAAAAAATAAAAATTGATGAATTGAGTCGATTTTTTCTCAATTTTTTGAACTGATATTTTTTATCGATTTTTGTATTATTTTTAGTAGTATACATCATACAATATACAAAACAACCCCTCCTTTCATGGCCAACCAAAAACAATGAGTTGGTTTATGTGGGGAGTTGGGGGGTTTTTAAGGGGGGAGGGGGGGG
>JAJOOR010009095.1:0-34418 GCA_036250505.1 Solanum acaule
AGGGATTAGTCCCATGTGGCTTGCCACGTCACTAAAAAATTGGGGTGTTAACTCTTGAGGGTATTTGTGGTCTCCTGGGATAACTGCGGGGTATTTTTGATCCCAAAATGTAATGGAGGGTATAAGTGGTCTATTTCGCATAGTTCAGGGGCAATTTTGACCCTTTTCCATTAAAAGTAAGATACTACAAATCCTTCTGAAAAAAATTAAAATAAAATAAGCAAATAATCAAAATTTAAACATATAATTATTTTTATACACACCATCGAACACGTTAAATAATTTAATTCTTTTTTTTTAAGTTTCTACTTTCGTAACACCTCCTGACCTTATTTCCCCAAATTTTGTCCCTTCCAACATTTAACAAACAGAAACCCCGCAGTTTCAAACTAAGCTGTCTCCGGTGCTTCAGCCCATTCTCCCCGTATCTTTCTCCGGCGAGTCTCCGAGCAATCAGTTCCTCCGGCGGAAATCTAGCGGTAAGTAATACTCTCACGGTTTCTGCCTTTAGATTTGTATAACTATACTTGTTTTCACCTGTTGCAAATCGTTAATCTCTTTCTTCAAAATGAATTTTATCTGTAATATGAGAATCCCCAATATGGGTTTGATAGCATTGACGTTTTCTGGTCTCCCACTGCCCAAATGAAGCCCCAAATCTTTTTGTAAGATAATTTGCAGTCTTCTGCTTACACGAAATTGTTCAGTTTTTGGTGTCGTATTTGTCTTGCAACCCATGATAGTTTTGACAAATATTGTAAGTAGGTTCATGTATATGAAATTTAGGAGATTCAAGCTGTGGAGGGCAATGTCTGGTTTTTCGTTTTGTTGTTGATTTGGGATTACTAGATGTTGATTTCAATATCATGGCCTCATGGGGCAAGACAAGTTTTCTTTAGATTAGTTTTATGTGTAGGCAATTAGAGGACTTTGATGTGTCTCTCATAATGAGTCAGCAACATACTCAAGAAGTTTGCTAAGTCGATGTAGAGTTGCAAATTTGGGTTGGTTCATTATACAATCTGGAATTGGAAGCCAACTAAAGAAATAAAGAGGGTCTAAGAACTAAGCTAAAAACTAGGGATAATTCATTTTCTCAAAATATTAGTATGTTCTTTCAGGGGAAGTTATTTATAGGCTTAATACATAGGGAAGTAGGACGGGAATGGGCTAACATGCTTCTCTAAAACAAGCCATAAGTGCCCAATGCTAACTTGAGCCTCCTTAATTCCTTTCCAGTTGCTTTAAGAGGCTTAAGAAATTCATATCGCATCAAATCTCCTTCCTTCAACTCACCCTTGTCCTCAAAAGTGTGCATTGTAAAAATCAAGGAGCTCATGTGTACATTTACCGTATGTAAACATTCTTCAGTGTTATCAAAAGAAAAAAGCCCCAAAAAGCTCTAAAATGCTACTCTAGTTCTGCTGGCTTTATTTTTTCAAGAGCTTTTGCAGCACCTGAAGCAACTGCAACTCCTCCCATGTCAAACTTCATTAGCTCTATCAAGCAACCAGGTTCAGTGTTGATGTACCGCCACAGTCAAAAGTCAATTTTGTTCCAACTAAGGCTAACAACTTCTTTGTGACTTCTGCACTAGTAGGCTTATAAGATACAAACAACAACATACCAAATGAAATTCCACAAATGGGGTCTGAGAAGGGTGGTGTGTAATGGAACCTTACTCTTACCTCATGAAGGTAGATAGGTTGTTTCCGATAGACCCTCGACTTAAGTAAAGCATAACAAAACCAGAAGGAAAACAGAATACCATTAGCAAATAACACGATAATTGAAGCTCATAAAATATGTAATAATAAAATTGAAGTATAAGAAAGTAGGAGAAAGGGAAATACTATTACCACTGATAAGGGAAACTAGACGTTGACTACCTACTAACCTTTCTATCCTTATCCTTGACCTCCATATCCTCTTATCTAGGATCATGTCCTCGATAAACTGCAAGTGTTTCAAATCCTGTCCAATCACCTCTCCTCTTCCCAATACTTCTTCGGCCTACCTTTACCTTTTCTCGGACCCACCATAGCCAACCTCTCATACACTGGGGAATATGGACATCTCGTCTTCACATGCCCGAACCATCTATGTTTCACTTGTATCCTACTTTTTCCCAAATATCTTTGTTCCTAATCCTATCTCGTCTAGCATGCGGACACTCTCAACATCCTTATTTACGCTACTTTCATCTTCTGGATGTGCGAGTTCTTGAACGACCAACACGCGGCCCCATACAAAGTGGCTGGTCTAACAACCACTTTATGAAACTTATCTTTAAGACTTGGGCGGCACATTCCAATCACATAAGACACTGTATGCGAGCCTCTATTTCCTCCACCCCACTCCAATACGATGTATTACATCCTTGTCGACCTCACCATATCCTTATATTATAGACCCAAGATATTTGAAATTTTCTCTCCTAGCGATGACCTTAGTATCAATCCTCACTTCCACATCCTCCTCATGGGTAACGCCATTGAACTTGCAATCTAAATACTCAGTCTTAGTCCTGCTCAACCTAAACCCTTTAGATTCTCAGGTCTGTCTCCTAACCTCTAGCTTATTGTCAATCGATACTATGCCATTTGCAAATAGCATACACCCTTGGATATGTCGCACTACATTCATCATCAAGGCAAATAAAAATGGACTAAGCATTGATCTCTGGTGTAACCCCATCACGACTGAAAAATGCTCCGGGTCTCCTCCTATTATCCTCACCCATGTCATGGCTTGATCATACATGTCCTGATGTCCTTAATCTCCCTAATGTAGGCTGCAGGTACTCCTTTAGCCTCCAAACATCTCCATATAACTCTTCTAATGACTTTGTCGTATGATTTTTATACGTCAATGAACACCATATGTAAGTCCCTCTTCCTCTCACTATACTACTCCACCAATCTACTCATGAGATGATTGACTTTTATAGTTGAACGCCGTGGCATGAATCCAAATTGGTTCTTGGTGCTGCACCAGAACCATTAGGTACACATGTAAGAGCCCTTGGAAAAGGTAATATTGTAGACACCAATATCATTGGATCAATCAGTACAAGTTGGAACTGCTCATGCTCAAATTCATGTGACCAGCAGTTAACCCCACACTGTTGTTCAAATTATTGAACCCAAGCATTGGGCTGGCATGTTCCATTTGGTCCTGTGCAAACTTAGTACTCAATCCCTATCCAACATGAAGCGCAAGTTTGACAGCTTGGGCCTCATTCCAGTACTCTTCTAAAGAAATAAAATTGCTAGATAGGTCATACAATTCCATCATTCAGGGAACAGTCTTCACACCAACAAGAGTATGATCCATTGCAATTTCAGTGCTAGAACTGTTCTGCCCCTTCTTTTGTTGGTGTCTAAATGTTCCCCTTGGAGTCATAGCGAAACTCTCTATCACTTGACAGTATCTCAGATGGTATGCACCAAGTGATAGCAATTCCTGTTGCAACATATGACCACTGCAGTAGCTTGTCCCTCAAATTCCCTTTACTGGTGTACACTGCAAATGTTGTACCGAGGAAGCAAATTTGTCCATAAAGCATTCTTTCTAATTTCACATTGCCATAAGCAGCATGAGAGCTAAATAATATCCACTAAACAGAGGAATCGATGTGAACATGCTTATACTTTACCAGTTCTTCTTCGACTTCAAGATAGCCAACTTGATCAATTACACCAGAATTATGCCAACTAACAAAGCTACACCGGAGATTCCCTTATCTGGTACGAACCCACAGGAATCTTGCATTATCTCAAAGCAATGTACATATTCCTTGTTAGTTCCTTGTTTGTGCATCACCAGATATCATTGAATACCAGGACTGCTAGTTCTACATTAACAGTCTCTTCCTTAACATCTGTTGCTTCGTCTTCCTCATCTACAAGGGTACCCTGTGAACCATCTAACGATGAAGCAGGTTCCACTTCTTCATGCTTTATTGCATCTATTTGCATGGTTGTAGCTTCAACAATTGAAAGATCTGCCTCTACCACTATCAGTGTGTTGTAGCTTTTTCTTCCATGTGCTGCTGAGCATTTCTGGTCTTGGCTAAACTCATATCACCATACATCCATCTGATCACTCGTATTTTACAAATATGACACTCGTTTTATGGAAATTGCTGGGGTGCTGAAAGCCCAACACTCGCTCATGTAACATTGCTAGTCTTACGACTATTTTGTAGAACTTGTTTTGCTTATGGTGGAGGAGGAAACACATAATTGAGGCTGCAACAGTTCTGCCCCATTTGGGCCTTTTAATTCCAATACTCAATAATTGTCTTTTTGGAAAAAATTAAGGGCATTATAATGAAGTCAAGGGCAGCACATGAGGCTTAAGAGGCACGGCCAAGTCCAAGACGAGCACAACAGTCATGGTCATGCCATGCAAATGGTTATAGAAAATCATCATCAAAATTTGAATTGATGAATATGAACGGAAAGTCTTAATGGATTAATGGTGTGGATACAGTGAAAGACCGTAAAATTCATGTAGCTTGGAAGGCTATTGTTTCATGTTTTGTGCAGAATTTTGACTGCAATTCTGCTTACAATATGTTTTATCAGATGATATGTGAGATGCAATGACCAAATAGCATCATGTGATGTTCTTTTTATCATGTTTTATTAGGTTTAAATAATTAGATAGGTAATTGAAAAACTCTGTGTTCTGATGAGAAAAAAACAAGTTGAAGCCAAAGTTTAGGTACTTGCTTGTGATATCAGCTTGTGCTGTAGACAATGTGAATTGTTAAACATGAAATTGTGTATGAATTTTGTTACAGGAGGACGTTCTGAAACCTATTCGTGTCTGATAACTTTACTAATATTTAGATATGGTTATAATAGTTTTTTAAAGAGGTGGAGTGCCTTTTTCTGTATTGCAGTCAAAGGATATGGGTGCGGATTCCTTAATATCGGGTAATGAAAAGAATCTAGTTTATTTAACGAGGCTTTTTCAATATATTGGTAGTTTTAGAAGTCTAATGATCCGTGAGACCTACTGTATGATGAATAGGTGGTATATAGGATCCTATGTAATTACAACACTTTTGGAGGGGAACTACACTTTTGTGGTAGTATACCTGTGGATAAATATAGACTAACTATTACATTTCTCAAAAAAAAAATGTTATCACAAGAGTGCGAGAAGGACAATTAGGATTTCTTTGAAGTACATGCCAGTTGCTGAAATGAAGGCTAATTATATTTCAAGTGTGCCAAGTTTTCTTCCTTTTGTCTTGATATGGAAGCTGGTGGTTCTGTAATAAGGGTTCTAATGAATGAACAATGTGTAACAGTATAATTTCTGGCCATGGAATGCATGGATTTGGTGGAAGATCAGAGGTACCTAGGCCTTTTAGCCTGCAGTCAGTGCAGGGTTGTTGATAGAGCATTCTGCTGGTATATCTTCATGTCTGTGCCATGTTCTTGCAGCATGCTAGTGCATGGTGCAAGACATGTGTCAACAAGGACCAGCACCTATTTAATTTGGGTAGTACCTAACACTTGGAATCACAAGAATAGAGAAGTTGCTGTAGAGGCGCTGCTCAAAATCTCATGGTTGACTCTAAGATTGCGGGGAATCTTTATGCTGCTTTTTCATTTTTATGGATGTGAGGATTCTGCAAATGTGATACCTCCAGCACTGACACAACATATTTGGAAAAAAAAATTCCATCCCATAGTTTGATTTAGGTGAAGAAACGGTTCACATGTTATTGCTATAGAGCTGGTGTGAATTTTATATTTGGACGCCTAATGCTTAATATCCTGGTGTTCTTTTACATAAGAATGCGCTGTTTTCAGTTTGCAGAAGAAGAATCTGTAGGGATTGCCATGAATAATTTTGCAATCTATAGTGGTTATCATGAATACTTTTTGCCTTTGGTTCTTTCTAGTGCTGGGTTATAGGGAATTATTTCCGAAACTCCTGTAATTTGGAACCCATTTGTAGGACTTATTTGAAACTGCTACACTCCATTCCAGCCTTTCTGTTGCAACTTAGCCATTTAGGAGGTCGTTGCAGCAGTTACTGCATTTTTTTGTCTGTTATAGGAAATGAAGTAACTGATCTTTGTGGTGTGTAGTTTCTGAAAATAGTAGCATAGAGAATTTATCTAGTTCCTTATCTGTTATATTCTATTTTTACTTTAGGAATTTGTAACTTGGGCTCTTTATCGTCTCACTCAAGCTTCTGCATTTCAGAGAAAAATGTGTTAATATCTTTCCTTTTATATGCCAATGTGATATTTGTTTTTAGGTGATCTGGGGCTTTACAACTCTGATATATTTTTTTCTCAGGTAGACAAATATGAGTATAAAACCAACAGTTGCTTTGAGAGCCATTATTGTCGGAGGAATAGCTGCCTTTGCAAAAATTGGTGGTGCTGTTAAAGCTGCAGGAGGAGTAAAATTAGGTGCAGCTGCTGCTGCCATGACTGCTGCAGCAACAGCAGCTGTATCAGGATCCAAACAGGAAGAAAAGAAGGATAGTTCTCAGCAGTTGTCGTCCAAGTGATGCACACAACTCATGTGTTATTTTTTTCTTCAATGTAACGTATAAACTGTCAAAATAAAAGTTGTAGGGTGGTGGAATATTCCAGTCAAATGGTTTCCCAAAATGATCTTTAATAGCTGAGATATATGGGTCATTACAACTGCAGGACTCGTTAGCTCTGTACTAATGGAACTAGGAATTTGTTGAAGTGAAAAAGCATCACTCAGTGCTTGTGCTAGATGCAGTTTGTTTTCCCTCCGGCACCTGAGGTATGTAATTGTTTTTGTACCAGTAAAGGATATATTACTGCTTCCGTGATACTTTCAAAAGCAAAATATATGTTTTTGTAAGGTTTTAAAACATGAGATCTGTCAATAAACCCAGATGGAACTTCTGGTTCTGGGCGCGGAAAATGGAGTAACTCCTTTTACAATAACTAACAATTGGATATATTTAGTTCTTCAAATCTCTCTACATGTTACCCTTCATCTCTTTGTTTTGTAATATCATTGTCCCTTTGCCTATTTGATGATAATTGACACATTTATTATTAGTTTCTTCCCCGAACTATTGACAGCCTTAAAAACACCTCTATTTGACTAACTAAACTTAGATACACCTTCAATCTATCACATGATATAACAAGTGATCTCAAACTTTTGTAAGAGCATGAGGTTCTTAATAAAAAACCGAGAAAAGTGTTGAAAAAACCCCTAAACTTGGCGAGAATGTAGGGGTGTAGTTCACTCATCTTGCAAGATCGTGTGTGTGTTTAGGTTCAGTTAGTCAAGTTAAGAGGTGGTTTTAAGGCTGTCAATGGTTCAAGGATGAAACTAATAATTCACGCTGAATTTAGGGGTGTTCTCAATACTTCTCTCTAAATTAGCGGTAAGATATATGAAGGTCTTATCCCTTAAATGTTTGCACAGACAGTCAGAAATATGAAATTCTTATTTAATCAAATTCAACATACATATTAGTTCTCCTAAACTGTTAGTCAACCATAATCAATCATGACATAAAATAATATCTAAGACAACCATTATGACATACAGAATGACCAAAGCTGATAAAGATATTAAATCTTTTCTATCATAATAATTCTCATAAATATCATCCATTGAAAAAGTCAAATACATAGAGAAATGTTTCACCCACAGAAGATACAAGTAAAATATTTTAAACTTGATAACTCTCCATTTGCACATCTTGAGACTTCAAAGGTTCATACTCTCCCAAATAAACTTCAAGATGATCAGAAAGTGCAGACTTGTCAATGTTCTCATGGTGATAGGACTTGCAAACAAAGTAAATAATTGTTTGAATCACCAAACCAAAGAGCATCAAAGTAAACAATAAAAGAAGACAAAACAACCCAACCCCTACTCTATACAACATCCCTAGATGCATATGATGTACCACAAACTTCTTGAAAACAAAGTTCAAGATACCAAGTAAGAGATTGAACTTGAAAAAGAAAAACAAGGCTATTCTCATCTTCCCCTTTAACAAATCCTTGCTTTTGATCATGGCTTTCACTCCATATGAATCCTCTAACACAGTTACCACACTAGCTAAGTGCCATATAACCGAAAGGTACACAGATCCAACAACATAAACAATCGCCATGATCACAAAAATAAAGTTAGCAAGACCATCATTTTCAACCCGCATGCTGAAAGCCCATACAAACCATAAAGCTAAGAGTAAGAAGGAAACAAGGTTGTAGATGAAGAAACAAAGGAAAGCACACAAGAAAGTCACCATAACCCTCTTCCAAACTTTAGGAACAACACTCATAACTTTCTTGTAACCGACTTCACGTGACGTGTATATGGAAGCAATTGTGTAAACCACAGCAGAGGTGGAAAGAAGGGAGAAGATGATGAGGATAGTGAAGTAGACAATTATGAAAAGCCATAGAGAGGTTAGCTCTGAATCTATGTGATCAGAGATCTTGTTGTATTTGGCCGTTCCCGTGTGAGTATGTCTGAGCTGAGATTCAGAGTGTTTAAGGTCAGAGAAGAAGAGATGGTAAACTTCCATGTGAGCTAAGAAGATGAAGGACATAGGAAGGATCAAAGATAGGGTGATTTGGCTGAAAATTTTCTTCCATTGGTAGATGACTTTGTAGGCTTCTATGTAGATATCAAAGAGGCCTAGGAATTGCATCTCTTCTTGTTCTCTATCCATGGTTAGTTGCATAGAAAGAGGATATGGAAATGGAGTTGAATGAGAGATTTAATATATGGTAGGAAATTGGATATTTATACAAGTATTTCTCTCTCTCTTAGGTCAATTGGTTGGAAAAATATAAAAACAGAATTGAAAAGTAAGGATTTGAAGCTTGAATAAGTACAATATCCTTAAAGAAATATTGCTCGTATATTTAGTAAAATATCGACAAGTTTTTTCTAGATTCCTCAAAGTCAATAGATTTGGCAAAAATTGAATAGGCATTTCTCAAGGAAGTCATTATATATAAAAAGAATTTGTAGAAGAAAATTCTTATTTGGAACAAGTATTTGTGTTAAGTAAATCAAAACTTAGTTTATAATTTAAATATTTAACTTTCATATAGATTAAGTTTGTTATAGAAATGAAACAAATACAAAAATAAAATTGTATTTATTTAAAGTCCACGTCAACTAGTCAACTCATTTTACAGAGACCATTCCACAAATAATTAAAGGGAGCTACATGTGGTGCATTAGGGGATTTGATTATTGATTTAGACCAAAATGAATAAATTTTATAATGTCCTTACTGGCTTAGGAAAAGGGAAGAAGGATATTGAGGGGTGGGGGTTCGTACAAACAAAAAATGTTTTCTAATTTTCTCATGCTCAGTTGGTCAAAAGTTTTTAAAAATGACTTTTTTAGTGAAAGTAGGAAAAAAAAGTTTTACAAGTGACATTTTACATTAATTACATCATCCCTGTCCTACTAGGCGACTAACCCCAACCCACAGCGCCTCCATCCCATCACTACCCCTACCTTACCTACATAACATTTATCTGTATTATATATAAATATTTTCCATCGTATCGAATAGATCATGGGTTTTTTCAACTTGGGTGGACATCATGGATGATCATGATCATTGCTTATGACTAAGGTTCATTATAACAAAAAAGTGATAAAACTAAAATTTGTAATAAAACAAAACACATATGTTATTCTTATATATTTCGAATAAAATGAAAATAGATGATAACTAATCCATCAATCTGATGCTGGAAGTTATAACTAAGTTTCACAAAAGACAAAATGGTCAAATAAAATACCATCACATCGTTTAATTCAACAAATAGAGCTATTTATAAGGGGACGAATATATACATTATTATAACAGACAAAAATTAATTGGAAGACGTGATTGGATGAAAGATGAGAAATAGACTTTGAAAAAAACTTGAGGGTTGTTTGGATTAGATACAAGTTATGTAAAAATTATGTTGAAATCGTGGAATATTAAAATAGATTGGTAGGAATATTTTATTTTCTTAAACACCCACAGAACCCAATGAGAGGCCAAGACTAACTAGTACGAATTAGTTATATAGAGAATAGTGATTTGTTGTGATTTGCGAATTTAAAATGGTTTACTATAATAATGTACGAATTAGTTATATAGAGAATAGTTATGCAACAATTAATTATGAAAATGATTTTTTGTTGAATGTTTAGTTTGATGCAGTAAAATATTTATTTATTGTTTAAGCAAACATGAGTTTTCTAACTAATACGAAGGTCAATTTTCTCATTATGTAATATTACTCAACGCATTGCTAATTTCTTATTTTTATTCGTATTCTATTCCACGTAAAATAATACATTATTTTTCACTTAAGCAACAAAAGAGACAATCCAACACCGTGTAACTAGTGCTGAATTTTATGTAGAGTATCAAAAGAGCAACCAAATATTTTCTCTGTTCATTTTTATTCGTCTATTGCATTACAAATAAATTTTTATTTTTATTTGTCCACTTTACATATTAAGAGAAAAAAAAAATTCTATTTTATTTTTAGCATTAATTACTCATTTTAAATTATTTTTTAAGTTCATTAAAATTATATATCAATTAATTTGGGTATCATGATACAATATATACTTACATTTATTATTTCTTAAGGATTGTGTAAAGTTTGAATAAGTAAAAGTAAATCGAGAGTAAGATATTTTATATATGAAACCAAACAACTCCTTAAGTGATGAGAAACTTCTCGGGCGGCAAAGACCAAGACTAATTCAACGGGTCTTTACGCGCATCGGCGAATTTTCTTACGCCTTCCTTTTCAGCTTCCTCGATTTTCTATTCGATATTCGATATTTTAATTAGGACAGAGTAAATTTGAATTAGTGTCGAAATTCTACGTTATGGGTAAAACATTTCCAAACAAAAACGATTTTGTATATATAAAATTCAAACTCGAAATCTCTAATTAAGGAGGTAGAAATGCTTACTGCTCGATCACAATTCTTTAGCAAACCATATATTACTTTTTTTTTTACATAAGAATTATTAAAATGTTTCAAAGTTGAATTTTTGAAATTCGAAAAACTCTAAAACACTGTTTTCATAATTTTTATATCGCCCACTAATAAAGAGAAAAGTGTCAATTTGTCCATGTACTATTCGTATGTTATATTATGAGTTTAATCTTGGAGACTTTCAAGAAAGTCTCGTTTCTTTCCTTGATGAAATTTTAATTAAAGAATAAAAAGGTAATATTAAAAAATACTAGTAAAAGATAAGAGGGGTAACTAAAGTATTTTAACACGTAATATTCATTCATTTCACGTTGGAGTTTCATTAATAATAAGAAAAATACAAGACAATTTGTTAATAGCAAAGATACGAATAAACTAAGATATTTCGAACATAGCAAATTTTAACCTTTTACTTTTAGTCAACTATTATCAAAGCACTTAAAATTCTTAATATTCTACATATTTGAGTTTTCTCTAATTGGGCTTCTACACCAAATTGAGAAGACCCTAACAAATCTTAAGAGAATGAAGAGACCTATCATTAATTAATTAGTTAGTTCGGTTTGTCTAAATTTTGAAAAATACATTTTTTTTTTCTAAAAAGAGTAAGTGACGATATTTCATATTGATTGTGTCTTTTTCATTCTCCAATAAACTTCATCTTCATCCTCACCTCGTAGTTCCCACTGCATACCCAGTGACACATTCAAAATTTTCACTAAAAAATTCGAAAAATAATATGTAGTGCCTCATACTTAAACTTGGAAATCAAGATGAATTTTGAACCTCCTAAACTAAGTCAACCTTTAGTCTTGTGTTTAGGGGATTTAGTATATATGTACATAAAAATTAAAAAATAATACATTCCTACCCCATCGGCCATCAGGCTCATCTCTAATAATATTTGTCTAGATTATAGATATAAAAACAGATATATCATTGTTGTGATTGTATTTCATGGAATGTATTGCCACTGCCTGTGTCTGATGGGAGCTGACAAACAACAACAACATACCTATGAAATTTCATCAGGCGTGGTCCGAAGAGATAGAGAGGTTATTTTCGAAAGATCCATCGCTCAAGTGCATCGAATTCAAATAAAAAAAGAAGGAAAAATAATGAAGAAAACATAATTGTTACTAAGAAAAGTAATGTAAAGTCATCTACAAGAAAAAAGAAATAATAACTATAACAAAATAGTGTAGTAATCGAAACACAATACACAACATAAGACAGGAACTACAATGATACGATTAGATCGTCTAGATGTGATGTAGGTAATCTATCTTAATGCAAACATAATCAATGACTGATTTCACGGCTTAACTCATGACTATATAACACAACTCTATCATAAATCTTACCATGATTTCACGCATGTACAAAAATACTTTCAAATCCGTTTGTTCATACATTTTGGTTC
Organism: Solanum acaule; assembly: GCA_036250505.1. Classification (NCBI taxonomy): domain Eukaryota; kingdom Viridiplantae; phylum Streptophyta; class Magnoliopsida; order Solanales; family Solanaceae; genus Solanum; species Solanum acaule. The sequence continues at coordinate 12,445 of JAJOOR010009095.1, forward strand.
TAAAATCAAAATAATTCTTGGAGATTATTTTAAACAATTGCTTGTTTATCGAATTGACTCATCATTTCAAATTAAAATTTGAAAAAATATGAAATATATATATAACTATGATTATCGAAAGTTATGGTAGAATAGATAAAATTTCTTCTACATTTAATCAGAAGTTTCGAATATGAAATTTTTTAGAAATGATAAAATTTTAGATAAGAACACAAGTATCGTTAATTCAAAATCAGGGCCCAAAACGAATACTGAACAATGAATAGCTCGAAAAAAGTAATATATGGATGGACATTATACATGTAATATACATTCCTCTATCAAACTAGTATGTAGTAACTTTCAGTGCATGTTTCAAATAGCTATCAACAACATATATATATATATATGTGCAGCTTCAACTTAAAATGTTGCAATTTTTACATCTTCTTGACATTGATAGATAATAATATATCACATCAATTTAGTTTCTCTCTTTTTTACTTAAGAGATTAGCAACTAAATCTTACCTGCACGAAATTGATACTTACACTTAATTTCTACCAAAAAAGGAAATATTTCCATGTCATATAACACATGGGGAAAAAGAAAAGCAACACACTGAGAAAATTAAGAAAAATCAGTACAACTTTACTCCCATTTGTAAAAAAAGGTTAAAAAAATAAATGTACTATACATAATCCAAAGTCCATATACATAGTTGAATAATATCAAAGTTTATTACATATATTATACTACAAGTGTTCAAAATCCATGTCCCTAAAAAGAAATTAGGATGATTAAGTAAAACCTAAGAGTACTTTTTTCACCTTAGAGGTTAAAAAAACAGGCTAGGCTAAGCTATCACTTGAATTAACAACAACTATTTGGCATGATAAAGAAATTATAACTAGGATTTAGGAAGCATAACAAATACTTATATTATAATTAGACATTGAAAAGAATTGTTAAACATTAAACAAAAAATTAGCCAAAGAAGAAAAAACAATCAAGAAGAAATCCCCACACCAAGAAAATCTATAAAGGGAATATCTTTCTTTTCCCTTGCTTCTTCTCCATATTTTTGTTGTTGTTGTTGTTCAATGTTTTCCCTTGGAATTTTCCCAAAGGAAAATGTACTATGGCTAATATTCACAACTCTTTCAGTTATACCGTCATATTCATTTCTATCAGCATAACTGAAAGGATTCTGAAAAGTCTTACTCCTTTTGTAAATATTATCTCCTCCTCTTCTGTGACTTGAAAAGCTTAAATTATTTTGACATAAATATTTTTGATCTATTGAGCTTTCTCTAAACAAATGACTCCCATTTCTTCCACAAAATTCAGGTGAACTAGAAGAATATGTAGTAGACATTGAGAAAACCCTATCTTTATTAGGGTTTTGAAATTCAAAGAAGTTAATTTTGGAGCCATAATTACCTTCTTGTGTTTTCGTATTATTATTATTATTGTTGTTGTTATTCCTTCGTCGAAAACCATAACATGATGATTTAGAATCACTAAGAAAATTATCAGGTTGTTGTTGTTGATATAAACTTCTTTTACCACAAATCTTTGATTGTTCCCTTTGTTTTCTTGCCATTAAAACATGCCAATGATTTTTCACAGCATTATCAGTTCTACCTGGAAATAATCTTGAAATTAATGCCCATTTATTTCCATGTATTCTATGAGCACCAACAAGTCTCTCTTCTTCATCTTCACTAAATGGTCTTCTATTAATTCTTGGATCAAGTTGGTTAAACCATCTTAATCTACAACTCTTCCCTATATACAAAATTAAAAAATAATAATTAATAATTGATTTTCAATAGAAAAAAAAAACAATTAATGTGTGACTTAACTTCTAGAGCAAGATTTTGCATTTAATTTTCCTTTTTAAAACAGTTGAGAAGATACTATCAATGGAAACTGTTAGACTTCATATATGTATGAATTATGATGATAAAAAAATAATTCCATTTTAGCCAAGTTTATTTATAATAAGGAAAAGTAAGTAATAAATGTTATCCGTATATATTTTAAAAAATGAGCAAAATAATAATAAATGAAATTCTTTTAACATTTAATGGACTTGAGAAGTATTTAATTTGATGTTAAACAACTTTTGACAATAAATAAAATACTTAACCCTAATTTATAAACAGTATAGCATCAAATATCAATCCATAATAATCAAAACATCTCTTTTTCCGATTCATTTTTTTCTTACGACATGATATTCAAACTTCGATTTATTAAATTTAAATCGAGCGAAGAAAAAGTAAGCCTATTTATTTCAGATGATCAAGTCAACACTTTTTTTTTTTTTTGCTTCTACAATTTTATAATTATAATCCAAAAACTCAATAAGTATATAATTAATTACCTGATCTTCCTTGAAGTTTTTCAGCTATAGAGTTCCAATTTTGAGGACCATATTGTTCTACAAGCTGCCGGAGTTTTTCGTCTTCGGCCGGTCGCCAGTGGCCACGTGGACAGCTACTTCTAATTGTATCATCACCGGAACCACCACCTTCCGCCATGTATGTTGCCGGAAAAAGTTGTAACTAGTAATATTAGTAATCTTGATGAGATGAAAGAAAAATAATGGAATAAAGTTGTTATATTTATAATATATAGTTTTATATCAAATTAAGAATAGTAAAAGAAAGTGGGTTGGTTTAGAGATATATAGATGACTGATGGGCAGTCACTTTTGTTGGTTTTACACGACAAATTGGGCAGTGAGAGGAGGAAAAACAAACGTTTGTGTATGTGTCGTGGAGTCAGAATTTTCATTAAGGGTTCAAAATATAAAGAAGTATATGCTCGAATTAGTCGAACATGGTTCAATATCTATTATATTAATATCATTAATAATTTTAATAATATATAAATAATGTAATTTTCCAGCAAAGGAGTTCGAATGAACCCTAGTTACAAACTGACTTCGCCTTGTTTGAAAAAAATAAAAATATAATTTTATTGGACTTTCATTATCTTATTTCCAAATTTCTTACACTTTTTATAAATTGATAGTTTCACATTTTTATCTTTACAAGGTGACTCTGAATATATTGTCTAGCACTATATAGAGGCAGAGTCAGGAATTAAAAATATATAGAGGCAGAGTCAGGAATTAAAAATATCGGAGGCACCGCTATTTTAATAACATAGACATAATAATTAGTTACTGTAAAGTTTAGGGTGAAACGAGTCTCCCAAAACTAAAAGAAAAGAATAACTTAAAATATTGGGTTGTAGCTACTAAAATGTAAAAAATAAAAATAAATAAAAAATGGAAAAATGTTAAAAAAGAAATAGAATTCAACTAATAGAACCACTTTAACTTTGTTGCTAGGAATGCCAATACAAAAATATATCTATATTATTTAAAATATATACATATGTTTTTTTTTTTGAATTTATCGAGTTCATGACCCTGTCCTAAGGTTTGATGATCGACTCATTCTTATTAGTATATGTTTATAATTAATATTATTTCAAAATTCATGAAAAAGTAGGAAATAATTAAATCAAAATTGTACAGAGTGAGGTTGAGGGTCAAAAATACATATGCTATAATTCATTAATGAGATATCAATATTCAGTTTTTAAATGTTGGATATAAGAACTTTTGGAAATGTAATTAATTAATTAGTTATTTTTGTTGTGGAATATTAAATTCTCTTCAAGTACAAAAGAAGCAATTTAGTTAAGAATTTATGTTGACGGTGTAAAAGTTATTACACAATCGAATTTCTTATTAAGTAATACACGTAAATATCTTAATAAGCATTTTTTTTGATAATTAATCTAATAACCAACTTGCAATCACATATTAAGATTTATCGACAGTGTAAAATATAATTTAAACTAACTGTCCGTGTATATAATATAGTTAAATTGGTCTTACTCTTGTTTGCTAATATGAAGGCAGGTAGAACTAACCGTTCACATGCGAGTTCGATTGAATTTAATAAATTTTATTTAAATAATATATTTTATATTAATAAATTTATTTTAATACATATATAAATATTAAATTTAAAATTCTATTATTATTACTTAAAATTATTATTATAAAACTGAAATTCTAATTTCGCCTCCGAATAGGCTTAGCATGCATTAAATGACTTGCTATTTCATTAGTTTGTACACAAACAGAAAGAGAAAAATATTTATTAAAAAATGAAGAAAAAAGGGAAAGTTGGAGAGTCAGATATGGAGGTTGTTGAGGGGGTGTAATTTTACATTAGTTTCATTAATTTGCTTTAAGGATTATTTAATTAGTCTTTTCAAATAGAGAATGGAAATTAATCACTACCTTTAAGAATTTTAAATATTACTATGGTAATAAAGATTTTTTAGTTAGGTATAATTAGGCTTTTGCTTCCACCTACAAGTTTTCCAATGTTTTAATTTGTTCATGTTATTATTAATAACTTATTAATTACATCCATGTGATATAACAGACTGGCCTTAGCGTCTATTAAATTAATTAATACATAATTGCATATTTTATTTTTACTTCTAAATACAAGAAAGAAAGGCTAAACGCATACATACATCTAAAATTGATACAATTTTTCACTTAGACACATTAATCGATTGAACACATGTAGTAGGCCTAAGTGTGTCATTTAAACATTTTTTCATTGTCTTGACAACTTGCGTGATTTACCCATTAAAAAAGTGTGAGAAGGCCAAAATATCAACAACAACAACAAAAAATAGTTATTTTTTTTCCATTAATGCATAAAAGTTTCAGAAATTTTTTTCCTCAAAAAAAAATCGTATTTTGTTTTTTCATAAGCTGCGATTTAAAAAAAAAAATTGTTTTCTATTTTAGAATGTTATTTTTCTTTTGTTTATTAAATTAATTTTAAATAATTAACTCTCTCTTTTTTCAGATTTTTTTTGTTTCATTTTTCTTTTCTCAAAAAGCTGAGAATTATTTTTCTAAATTTGATGTATATATTATTTTTTTTAAAAAAAATTGTTTGAGAAGAAAATTTTATTTTGTGTATTAAATTGATTTTGACATAATATTTTCTTCAGATTTTCCACAAGGTGGCAAGTTTTTTTCCAGATTGGGTGTAAATTAAGTTTTTTTGTTTTGGAGGATATAATTTTTATTTTGTTTATCAAACAGATTTTAAAAGAACTTTGATTTTACTTATTTTTTTACTAAAAATATATGTAATTAGTTAATTCATTGTTTTGTTACCTCAACGAGTGTAGTATCTTCTCATTATTATTTTTGTTGATTGTCAAAAGAGTATCTAATAGAACATATTTTGAATATGTCGAGTGTTTAATAGGTGCACAACTTAGTTGAAATATTTATCTAAGTAAAAAATTCATGTCAACTTTAGACGCCTCTATATATATTCAGCCAGAAAGAAAACAAAGAAGAAACCATATATAGAGATACATTGCAACAAAAGAGAGTGGCAATAAATTTTCCTTTAATTAGCACTAAAATATTTAGGGGCAATTGAGAATGTCATTGCATTTAGAGTAGCTAAAACCTTCTGTGACATTTATTTAGAGTGCTGATTATAAATATCAATATTTATTATTGTCACAAAATAATTTATATATATGGTAGTGATAGAGGCAAGAAAAACCTAGCAAAGTGGTCATTTTATTATTACTCTACATAAGTAGGCAAGTATTTTAAGAAATTCCGGAAAAATATAATATGATATTATTGTCTTTGGTCCATCTAATACTGAAATAATATGGAGAACAATATGTGAAGTGTTGGTGGAATAGTTAATCATATACTATAAGATGAAATAGTTATATATAAGAAATAATATTATATTCTTTTATAACCATTCAAAAGTAAAAAAATAGTATAAGATCTATCCATGAAATTTCGTTAACGTATAACAATGGTAGTTACAATGTCAATTGCATGTCTAAGCTATCAAAATAATTTCGAAAAGAAAACCAGTTTATGTTATTGTCACCCCTAGTATTTACGTAAGGATTTAAGCAATAAAATACTATTAAAAAATAAAAACTAGAGACGAATAAATTTTTAATTAAAAACTCATCGCTAATTCAAGAAAATCCAGTTATAAAGTACGAATAATTTAGTGATATATTAGCAACAAAGTTTATAGCTAATTCGATTTATTTTATCTTTTGTAGTGAAAGTTCATTGCTTGTGCTTGACCTCAATATTACGTTGTCTTCCTATATTATACTAATTTATATGTCCAAAAATATTATATTATAATAAAATAAAATAGTATACACAAGATTTCGACTCAAGAACAAAAATCTCCACGTAAGTTACCTTGTATTTCAAATCTATGCATAAAACTATATATTTTTATCACATATCAAAGTTCACGATTCATTTCTTTAAATAAAAAATAGTATGAATTAATTACTTCGTTAGAAAAATAGTTAAACATTCTAAGGTTTAAGAAAGACTAGCAATTGAGCAAAGACATAATTTAATTTGGTGATATGAAAATAAAATAAAATTGTAGTTATACAACATGTCATCCCTTTTTTTCTATCAGGTGTTTGGAGTCCGTATTGAAGCCCCAAATAAATGCGGATGCGCACCGCATGGCTTATTCGACCCAACATGGTTTTCTCTATACATATAGCTGGAATTCGAGACATCTAATTAATGATGAAATAGGCACTAAACATGTTGGTACATGTCATTCCATTCATGCAGATCGAAAGTCAATCACATAGTTGAAAGCTTTTTAATCAATCAATTATTTTACAAATTGATTTCTTAACTGACTCATTAATCTATACACTACGAAACTAAACACTTCTCTATCTCATCTATAAATATAAAATTTGAAGTTAATTAAATTAATTAATTAGCGTATCCATTAACATCAAAAGTTTATCAATCAAAGAAGACATCTCCAACGGTGGGTGTTAAATCAATATCTAAATAGTCATGTTTAACTATTTTGGATTTATAAATAACTAAGTTAAATTCTGTTTGGTTAGCTTTGATTGTTAGAATTTTATATTGATATATATAGGAGGTCTTTCCACTTCTTTTTCCCTAATATATTGTCTTAGCAAGGGGTAGCAAAATCAACCCAACCCATCCAAACCTGCCCAATTTGTTTAAGTTTGGATAGGTTATTGACCCGTCCATTCATGAGTTCAACCCATTAAAAGTTAGGTTGATATGTAACTCGAATAGGCTCATGAGAAATCTCATCAAAATATTTTTTAAAAACTATTTTTTCAATTTGATATGTTATATATAGCCATAATATAATAAAGAAAAATAATAATTTTATCAAGTACTAAAATATTTTAAAAGACTGAGTAAAAATTGGATAGGTTAGATCTTGACCCGTTATGTAACTCATCACTTATCTATTTTGACCCAACTCGCTTTGACCCAAGCAGATTTGAGATGGGTTGGGTTTTGACCCGATTGTTAATGACCCGTCCAAATTTGACTCAACCCGCCCAATACCCACCCTTAGTCTAAGCCCAAATATGTAGGGTCAAGATTGACATAGGGGTCTGTTTGATAGAAAGTAAAATATTTTTCATGAAATTTTTTTCTAGAAAATGCTTTCTTGAAAACAAGTGAGTTTCTTACTTATTTTTTAGTGCTTGAGTAAGTAAGTATAAAAATGTAATTATTCCAAGACATTTATATGTAATCTAACAAACATGATAGAAAGTGGGAATTCAATATGGCAGGGGAAGAGCCAATGAACTTGAAATATGATGTATAAAATTTATTTTTCATATATTTCTATTAAAGAACTCATTTTCCTTATTTTAAAAAAAAATTATACTTCTAACCATGAAGGAACCCTATTTTTCATCTTGAATTGGTTATACAATATAATTCCAAATTCGAGCGCATTAAACATATTGAAGGTGAATTGTCATTTTACATAGTCAACTCGATGACATTTTTTTCATATACTTTATCCTCGCTCACCATTATGAATTATGAGTTTTTGGAAAATTAGTTCATAAAAATATAATTCATTTTAGTTTAGTCAAGTTAATTATTCGCTCAGCCATTTCGATTAATTCAATCATTTTAATTCATGAAAAAAATTAAGTTGATATATAACTCAAATTAACTTATAAAGAATTTTTAAAAAATATTTTAAAAGAATTTTTAAAAAATATTTTAAAAGAATTTTTTTAATTATATGCTATACATATCCATCATTAATAAATAAAAACTAGGCACTATAAATTTGTTAAAAAACAAATAAAATAATTTAAACTTAATAAGAATTGGACGAATTGAGTTTTGAAACACAGTTTTGATCCATTTTAGCCTAAGTATTTTTTGAGTGGGTTAAAATCCACATATTTATTAACTTCAGCTCATTTTAACCCATTTAAATTCATTTCAACACGTCTATTTGACACTTTTAAGATTCTGCATGAAGGGAACCTTCAGTACTGCTTGATTCTTCATGTTTACAAGTTTTTAAAATTGATGATAATGTTAATGCTAATATTATCAAAAAGATTAAAATGAAAAAGGGCAAGGCACAACATAAACCTTTCGTCGATGTTTTAACTTTTTATTTTATTTCAAAATAAGTAGTATTTTAGGATTCAATTGATTCTATTCTTTCAAAATTATTCTTAGTTACGTAGCCAAAATTCATTAATTAGCTTTTCTTGATTTGGAGTAAGTTATTAGTAAATACAAAAATGAGTAATTTTATGGGGTGTGCCTAAATTAAAAACATCAATTATTTTAAAACGGAGATTAATAAAATACTAATACTCTTTAGAGAACTATTGTGCGCACACATTTGTGCTTATTATTTGTTTGAATTGCAAATAATTAATTCCACACAACCAACCTATAGTTAATTATGCTTTCAATTAATTGGTATCTTCTATGAGACTGTTAGTTAATTCGTTAATAACACTACTTTATTGACATTTGTTTGCCACCTCATTATCAATTTTCAAATTTAAATTCCACAATCAATAATATTTGTGTGTAGTTAAATTTTATAATTCTCCCTCTCAAAATAAATGATATTTTTACTTTTTTCATTTTACTTAAAATAAGTTAACTCAAATAAATTAGTAAAAATATTATTTGCTTTTTAAAAATACAGTGTGTCCAAACTAAAAACATCACTTATTTTTGAATGAAAAAAAAATTAAAATTTGGTAGAGTTGCGATTAAGAAACCATGAAAAGAAAGGTTTAAATTAGCTTTCAATCAATTAGTTTAAGAGTATTTCAGTTAATTGTATAAATAAAATTTTAAAAATACATTATCTCTTCCCAAAATGTCTTTATAATGAAAACCATAATATAACCCTATTTTTCATATATCTTAAGAAACCCCATATTAGCTAGCTACATTTCAACCAATCCTGAAAATCCCCAACCAAACCAACTTTGACTAATGTTGCTCTCCTGTTCTACTCGTATTCGATTTAAGTTATACATATATCCAGAGGCGGAGCCACTTTATAATGGCAAATTATATTTTTTATATATGGTTAAAATAATTTTTTATGTATATATAGTAGATGTCGAACTCTCTTCGACTACGTTGTATATCTATTTCTACAGATTTTGAACCCTCTTATTGAAAATCCTGACTCTGCCACTGTATATATCAATAATAAAACAAATTTTTTACTATTATATAATTTGATTTTTGTGAAATTTTAATTATCGATCAATAAATATTTTTATATTATCAATCCATATAACTTAAACTTCAAAAAAATAGTGTATCTAGATCATTAAATATTTTTATATTATCCGTACATATAACTTAAACTTCAAAAAGACAACGTATCTATTAAATTTCATTTTTAGAATTAATGTTCATGTATATGTGTATAAATGTAATCCTTGTAAGAGATGCTCTCCTAAAACTATATATCAATTTTGTCATTTCGATTAAATGCAATTTGTTACAAGGTTGTTGTTTATGATGTTAGCTTCATTAAATTCACTATTTTGGTCTTATAACAATATATGGGGTACCCAACCCTTGCAGATCCACCCCCGCCCCAACCCCACCAAAAATTGAAAAAAAATAAGTTGTACCTGTTATTAGTCTAATATTTTGGAGTACATCGATGAATATCTAGGTAACTTCTAGAATCATTATATATGTTGTCCAAAATTTACCCAACAACCTCTTCTAAACTAAAGAGTTTACTTAATCTTCTGTCAGTATTATTTTGCAGTCAGAAAATTTTAATAGCTTAATTACGTTGGTTGGCAATCTGAACTCTCACCTTATTGGTAAAGATTTGATTTTCATATTATAATCTTCTTCCCCATTTCCACTCCCCCCCCCAATTTAAAAAATAAAAATTTGCATCCAGTATCATTTCGTTTGAGGATGTCAAAGAAGAAATATTTACTATTTCACTATAACTTTTTTTTATTGTACCTTCTTAACTCTTAATTAGAAACCCAATATTAGCTAACTTTTAGTGTATATTAAATCTTATCCTTGTCGTTCACTTTTACTTATTCAGTATTTTAAAAATAGATTTTAATTTTTATTTGTTATGTTTTTAATATATCAAGAAAAGATAATTATTTTTTCTTACCCTCAATAATAATTCCTTATTTCCAAAAAAATTCCCAAGACCTAAGATTATATATAAGTTATATATTATGAGTATTATGGTATATTCATATTAATTATTATTTCTTAAGGGGCGTACAAAGTTCAACATAGACAAATAAAAATAAACGAAGGGAGTATCTGTAAATTCTTTCTTCACAAAATGCATTTAAGAATCCTACTGCATTGAATTTTTAGTTCGAGTTATAGAAATGGAAAGAAACTTGTTTAGGAGCACTTCCACTTTGATGACCCTTATGATGCGCTAATCCAAATTAATTGAAACCCAAAACAAATATATATCAAACACTAGAGAAAAACTAAAAAATAGTCAAAAAAAGAAGAAGTTAAACTTTGACAAATGTAGTGTCAAAGCAGTAAAGTAGGTAGTCTCAAAAGCAAAAATAAAACGCTTTGGAAGCTAATCTTAGGATTATAAATAAATAGCGTGTCATTGGACATAATTTGTTTTTTCTAATTCTCCCACCTTTTTATTTTATTTTATGTATAATTAATAATCAAATAATCAATTTAAAAACAATAAATATATATTATATTTAATTTAACTTATTTTAATAATTTAAAAAATAATTAAATTAATTTTATTATAATTTTAATCAATAATCGACCGTGGACACCTCAAATAATAGCGTGTCACTGGACACAACTTTCTTTCTATTCTCCCACCTTTTCATTTTTCTATATAGTTAATAATCGAACAACCAACTTAAAATGAATAATAACCAAATCAATAATTGTACATTATATTTGATTTGATCTTTTTTAATAAATTAAATTAAAAAATTTAATTATAATTTTAATCAATAACCGAACGTGGACACTCCTAATAATAACGTGTCATCGGACACAATTTTTTGAAGTGAAGTGCCGGATAAGAATTAATATATGTATATTGTATAGTAAACTTTTAATTTTCTTGTTTCACTTCATACGTTCTCATCAAATAATTAAAACTAACTCTAATTAATTCCCTTTAAAATATTATTTCCAAATTTAGGGCAAGTACAAATACTTCAATAATTTCGTAATTCAACACTTTGATAACTTCTCAATTTCAACTAAATAAAATAAAATTAAAATTAAGCAAAGTGGAACAAGAAAATGATATTTCAACTGCCAATGGTTTCCAATAAAATATGTCATAATCATTCTTTGAATATAGCTCCCTAATATGCATGATCCCATGTTATCTAAATGAGAGAAAAAAAAAACTTTAGTAATTTATTCCACCAAGCTACTTTAACGTTAAGTTGACAAGAAAGAACATACTAATTAATACTCTTGGGAATTATGTTATATAACCACTTATAATAATCTTTTCTTAAACAAACTTAATTTTTGTACTTTGACTAAACTTAATCAACTGTGTGCTTCATTCGTTATGCCTATAAGAGGAAACTATTCTTATAATTATAGGTGGGTTACTTCAAGATTGGAATATTATGGGTTCCAGTTCGAAATTCCATCGTATATATCCATATGAATAATCATCACTCGATTTGAATTCCATTATTTATACTCATTTGGTGAATTTTTTTAAGTATATATACAATTAGATCTTAACCAAAGCTATTAGATTAGGACGAATATGTACGTCCTTGACTACATCCACCCACTAGAGGTAGACCCACATGATGCCGTGAGGATACACACGCACCTCAGGGGGGGAGCTACACCTTAGCGAGGGTGGTTAAATGAACAATCATCATCGGAAAATTTTTATGAGTATATATATTAAATATCGATATTTGTGGATATATACTAATTGTTGAACATCCTTGACATAGTAATGAAAGATAGCCAAATGGTTAAGGTTCTTCAAAGTTGCCTTAGTGGCTTGGGTTTGAGCCTAGAATTTAGACATTTTGTTCAATTTTTTTGTTCCTTTTTTTCTCTTAAAAAAAAAAAAGAAGACAGGCATTTTGTTCAAAAATTTTTAATTCAGTTTCTTCTCTTAGAAAATGAACAAAAGTGACGTTTTTTAAGTTACGAAAACCAAAGGTTTTCTTTATAGAGATCATATAATTGAGGTAGGACTATTTTGTAGCCAATCTTTATAATCTGAACAGTAAGGCTTATATTTTTTACTTATTCTAAATTATGAATATCCTTAACGAAAATTCTAGCTCTGCCACTGATGCACCTAGTAACTTTTTTTTTTAATCATTATTTATTATTATTGTATATATATGTATAGATAATCTAAGAAAGGATGTGACTCTTATATGACTTGTTGTAATCATTTAAACTTAATACCGAGTGTTTACAAGTACTTTTCAAACTTACCCAATCACTACAAAATTACTTAAAAACACTCAAAATAAATTAATTCAGACTGACTCCTTATCAGCTTGTGTAATGTCACCACAAGATCATATTCAAAACAATCACCATGATATATTCATCATCAATAACAAAAAACAAAAAAAAATCAAGGATAGATATATGTATCCCTAAAAATATGACAAATGTCTTCTTGACATAAAAGATGATCAGGGAATGGACTAAATTTACACATGTTGAATTTTGTTTCACTTATCTTGAATGCCTATTTTACATTAGAAGAAAGAAGATAAATATGTTATTTCATTGATCTAGCTACTAAAGTCTATTTATGAGGGTAAAGAAGCCATATAACTATTAACCACAACCTTCAATCATAGATTATTATTTTTATTTTTATTTTTTATTTATTTATTTGCAGTTTTGGCTCCTCAAAACACTATCATCAATTATATTATTTATTTTGTGAGTCAAAGATGTTAAAGAACAATTATTATTGTAGCTCCAGAACCAATTTGAGTTTTCCATATTCAGAATGATGAAATTAGCTTTAAAATCTTCAAGATATTTGCAACACTTTTATAACTAATTAAGATATGGTGAATACAAGTTATGCTGAAATTAGTTATGTTGGGATAAGTTATACTGGGATAAGTTATGTTGGGATAAGTTATGCTGGAATTAGTTTTTATTGCTTGTTTGGTTTGTCATATAAATAAGTTGGGGAAATGGAGTGTAAATTTGGGAACGAAGGTTTTAGGGTTCTTTTTATTAGTTGGGTTCTTTTTGTATTGGGGCGGGCGGGTTTAATAAGTATTGGGGCGGGTTTAGTTAAAAATGGGTGGGTAATGGGTGGGTTTAAAATTATATTAAATAATTAAATTGCAACCAATGGTTGAGCGCCACGTAATTAAAAGGATTATTTAATTATTTTAAATGGTGCTCCATTAATGAAGTGGCTAAAATTGGACCCAAAGGTGGATGGGGAGGGTATTTGGGAGTCAATAGGTGGATGAGGGGTAGTTGTGTACCATTTTCAATACTTTGAGGATATTTTAGGCCCTTTTCCGTTAAAACTATTGCATTGCTAATACCTGGAAATCCATGGTATTAGCAGCACACACCTTAACGCACAATAAGGTGTATAACTAAACTAACGCAAATATTAGTTATACATAAATTAGAAAAGAGTATCAAACAACATATATACTACTATACTAGTAATACACATAACTAATGCATGCATTATTTTTCCTAATACACTCTACCAAATCGTTTGAATTAGAGGATATTTAAGTTATTGTAAAAGAATAATTTTATTAAAAACAAATTATTATAAAAGCAATTGTTATTGCTATAGGTAAAACGTTGGTATAGATATTATAACAACAATATTTATGTAACCAATAGTGCTACCATCAATTTCAAGAACTTATTTTATTAAGGTTGATATAATTTAGTGACCACAAAAATATTGTAACTCATTGATCTTTTCAAAAGAGTGTCTTATAGTCATGGATTTTTATATGATATCCATGATAATGTGCTTGCTTTTATCTTAAGCCAAAATGTGACTTTTTGACTTTAATCTATGCTTGAGAAGTTGGGAAGGGAGAGAAAAAAGAGAGAAAAGTTGAAATTCTTCTTTTTCTAGATTATGTGATTAAAAAAAATTAAACAAAACACCAAGGGGTTCTAATTTTTAATGGGACCTAAAAAAAAGTCCTCATATTATCCACAACCCTTCATTTCAAGTTCCAAATCAATCAAATAAGGGAAAGGTTACAACTTACATCTATGATTTCTCCACTATTTTCCCTTTTTTTGTTTTCTTATTATGTTTCTTAATTAGTAGCGGTATTTTCAAGTTCAAAATATTAAAGATTATTTGAATCATTGTTTCAATATATCTCAGTCTTTCTGACAATAATGTTATAACAATTTTGAGGTGTTAAATTAAGGATCTTAATTATATGGAAAATATTCATAATTATACCATTTATATAGCACTCCTTATTTATAGTATTACCCCAACTAATATAATTATATCAAGTAGTTAAAAATTAATTTCACAGAATACTTCAATGTCCCTCATATTTCTATTAAAATTTGTCTCGAAAAATAAAAGGAAGAATCCTTAAACTTAACAAATCAATATTAATATGTATATCTATTAAAAATTATGGATTATACATAAGGAATAGTTTCGTATATAATATGGTTAGGAGACTTACGACAACTAGTTTGCAGCTAATATAGTCTACCTTTTATAATTACATAAAAAAAAAGGGCATCAAATATCTGGTCAAGTTATACAGCCAAGTTAATTAATTCGCAATATATGTAATGTATTTATATTATATAAATAGTATATAATCATGTGTATAAAATGTATAACTATTTCGAATATATATATATATATATATACATATAAATGTATATGTAATGTATTTATGTAGTATAAATAGTATATAATATTGTATATATTATATACTATCCAATTGTTCGAATTGGTTCAAAATATATCTTCTCATATTGTATACTTATTCCATACACCATGTGTTTATTTTTAAAAAAATATAGATATCATGTAAAAATTACATAAATATCATAGTGTTAAAAGTTAATAACATCATATCCCTATTCTTTTCCAAATTACAATTTTTGTTTTAAATTATAGGATCTTGGATATATCAGGAAACTCGCGGATACATAGCTCATAGATGTGAATGATACATTACTTACAAGGAGGGATGTGTATCCAAGAGGAGATAGGGATGTATCTCAGATAGTATATAGGGATGTATCCGAGGGAATTTTTATAATTTTTTTAAATGATAATTTATTTTTAAGAGATTATGGTAAAATAAAATATGTATTTATGTAATTTTTTCAAATAAATAAACTGGCCCAAATAAAACATGCTTGAACTCGGAAAATTGATGGGCCAAATCCATTTAATTTGATTATCAATCCGACATAAGCTACTAGACCATGGGCCTTTTTGGCATCTATAATTTATGGAATTAAGGGAAGTTTCATAAATAACACTCCACTTTTGCAAAATATATATTAAAAATTGTGCTTCCAGAAAATGTCAACACTCAAATGAAACTATCTAAAGATTGATGGGTGTTATAAGATGGACTTTTTGTGTTTATTTACATATATATTAATTTTGAATCTTATAAACCTTGTGCAAAAGGTTAGCTCAACGGTTCAGGCTATTCAAAATGCACCTCGACGTTCATGGTTTGATTATGAGGGATTGCATTATTTTTCTTTTCAAAACTTTCTGAGAGAAATCTTAACTTTGTCACTGATGGTAAGCCTAGCTCTATTATTTCTATTTTTGGTTTCTCTTTTGAAATAATAATAAAAAAATATACCTATACTATCACTTTTTCATAAAATATATACTATATTTCAAATTTCAACTATCCGTTATTTACTAGCTCGATTTATCAAAATTATCATTTTCTAAATGTATTAAATTACACCTAGATGATTAAATATTGACGGCCTTACATAGCAGAATCACCGCAATGGTATCTTGCATTTTCATGAACGTGATTTATCGAGAACTTTAATAGTTAATCGTCAAGAAGGTACGTTGTCTCACTTAATATTTATTTTAATATAATTGAATATAACATTATGTTATCATCTTAATTAGAGGAAAGATTAATTAGCGTACAAGTTATATAAACTTAGTAAAAAATTTAAACAGTTGATTGAAAAATGGTTAACTCAATCAGTGTAAGATGAAGAAACACGACAATTCTAGAGTTTTTCTTTTTCTTTTTTTACATGAAAATTGCCAATTTAACGTTATTCTCTTCCCCCTCTTATTATAATATAAAAATATAATATAATATAAATTCACAATGTGACATTTGTCCAATCATTTTTTATTAGGCAATTTACACCAAGAAAGGGGAGAACTAGAGGCGACAAATGGACAGATTAATGAATTAAATAAAAATGATAAATTATTCTATTTATTTATATTTAATAATAATAATAATTTTAATAATATAGTTAGTTAATTTTATAGGTGAAGTTTATAAAAGATTGGTGTCCTTGATTTCCAAAAAGTTATGAGCATCCTTGAAAACAAACAGATGAATATGTACATATTGATAATATGAATTTTTATTTTTCAGGGGTGGAATGAATAAGAAATATGCAAATTTGATTCATGTTTCTTTTATGAAAAAAAATGATTATGATTACATGTTATTATAATTTTTAAAAATACACTGATTTAATAAATATATAATTATAATATCTAGCTATTCTTTAATATAATCCTCTTACATTATACGGAAAATTTCTTCGTATTGAGTATGAATCTTTTTGTAAAATTTTAATTTCTTTTTTTCTGTAAAATATAAATTTATAAATATTTGAATATTATAAACAAACACAATGAATTTGAAATTTTAAACTAAAATTTAAACTATATTCAAATATTATAAACGAACACAACTTCAAAAATCGAAACATCAAACTTAAAATGGCCCTTTAGAATAATTTGTTAGGACACTAAGTCAAAATGGTACGTATTAAAATGACACTCAAAATCATTCGAAAATTAAGCCATAATTGATATACCTAAAAAAAATGAATGGCTGACCAATTAATTATCTTTCCAAAGTGTAGAGATTTCACCTCCTTAGCAAAGGCGCAGTATCGATTTCATCTAAATTTAATATTTTTTAATTTAAAATATATAAATTTATATAAAAATATTTAATAGAATTATAATAAATAATTCATATAAAATCCATAATTTGAAAACTATAATAACCTAATATTAAAAAAAATTAAAAAGTAAAATTCTTATAAATTTTAAATTCTGAACTTATAAATCATATATATTTCATTCCGCTAAAATTGTAGGGTCCGGGGAAGCCGTGTATACTGCAATATTATGATAGGGAGAATGAGTCTCAACCACCCACTTGGGTTGTTGAGTGGATTAGATTAGAGAATACATATCTACTAATCATTTGATACAATGAAAATGTCTTTCCAATTATGGTTATACTTTTTGACCAAAACTTTGGAGAAATTAAACAACAAATGTTAGGTAGCCCCTACCTTATTTTACAATAACTTTATTGAAAAAATTTGAGCAAAAAGTCGTATAAGAGTCTATTTGGATTAGCTGATTATAAATAGTTAATAAGTAAATAGGAAATTTTACGTAGTATAGCAAGTAAGTGTTGCGTATTTATCATTAGTAATTTATATTTAATATATTTACTCTATGTAATCAGGGACGAATCTACCTTATAAGGTAGGATGCTATGACATGCACACATTTTAATCAAATGTGTTAAAAAAATTGTGAAAACTTATATATGTGTGTTAATATAGTCAAACAAATTAGTAGTTCCCCCCTTGTTTGGAGTAAAGTATCTGAAAATAAACAAGGCTGGAACTCTTTTTGTTAGGCGTTTAATGCCCAGTAGTACTAATACTCTATGTAATCATCCTCCACCCTCCTCCCTGCATGATAGCAGTAGTCATGCACTGCCACTCTCTCGTACTGATGCATATTAAATTATAATATATTACTATCCTTTTGTACCAAAAAAACGTGTGTAATTAACTAATAGTTAAACTAACTTTTAAGCAACTTTTTTATTGAAGATAGTCTTTCATGATTTTGTAAAATAAGTATTTTAGAATATAATTTAAATAAAAAAATTGTTTAAAAAAATCTTGGTTAAAGTCACTTTTTTATAAGCATGTGTAATAGTTAAACTACCTTTTAAGCATATGTTGATGGTTGATGTCCCATGGCATAAACACTACGTCAAAAATGATCTTTAGCGGCAATTAATTAACGCTAATAACTAATTAATTGTCTCTAAAATATATTTTTAGTGGCATTTAACATGTAAATATCCCTAAAGATATAGCGACACTGGATTCAATGGACAATGACAATTAACTAATATCAATAAAGACTTTATCACTCTTTGTTAATATATATATATTTATTACTGCTAAAAATTGTTTTTCCGCGATAAAAACTGAAAATCGACAATGATTTTATCCCATTAAATGTGAAGGACAAACATTACTGGGTACTGGCTGTTGTATTAATCATGAACAAATGTATAAGATTCATACAGAGTAGCAAGTTGCGATGCATTCGTTAGGAATGAAAAATATTTTAAGCGTTTACTAAATATGTAGATACATTAAAATAATGCGTATAAATTAATTTAACGGAAAAGGGTCAAAAGTACTCTTGGATTATAGGAAAAGGTTTAATAATACCCTTCACCGTTCATCCACCTTTTTAGTCTAAAAATATCCTTTCATTCACATTTTTGACTCACTTATACCTTTATAACTAACAACCCAAAGTTTATTTTGTTTTTATAAAAAAAATTATTATGTGTCATTTTCTTATTGGGTGAAATAAAAATCTCATCTTTATCCAAATAAAAAATATATATATACCTCTTCAAGACCCCTTTTTTTTTAAAAAAAAAAAATCTAGTAATTTTTGTATTTTCTCTAAAAAAATTTAAATAAGTTCATTTTAGATAACTAATATATTATAAAAAAAGTAAAGTAGGAAAAGAGAAAAAAAGTTGTGCAATGTATTTATGGATAAGATAATATATTGTTATGTTTATGAATTTATTAACTTATTTATAAAATATTAATTATCTATATCATGTTTAGAATCTTGATTTAATTAATTAAATCTTAGTCGTTAATTTTTTTCTTATGTCATCAGTCTTCAATCCAAGTAAGAATTTGAGAAAATGGAGAAAAAAATAAACAGAGATGAGTTGGATTCAAAAATAAATAAATAATATAAAACTACAATAAATACAAAAAACTACACAAAAAAAATTGGGGTTGAAGAGGTATATTGCTTTAATTTGGTTGGATAAATAATGAGAAATAATCTAGTTGAGGTGGGGGTTTTATATTATCCGGTAGGAGAATGACACATATTAAAAATCATATTAAAATTTTATTGACTCTCCATATTCTATATGTTATTTAGACAAGGAAAATAACATATAATTATTTGAAAATGACGTAAAAATATTATAAACCAAAATAATTACTAATAATTTAAGTAAAAACTGATTAACTCTTCAAATTTCATTCGTTTCATATAAATTGAAACAAAAGTAAGTAACACATATTATTTAAATATAACGTAAAAAGTACTTAACAACTTCATATATCTACGTTACATAAATTGTTTGGAATAAATGAAGTTATAACATATATTGAGTTCATGCTAATACGTACTTTATATCTAGTATATAATTCACAGATGTCTAGTGCTTATGCATGTAGAGGTACTGTAGCTGGGAATTTACAAGTTTAGGTGGAGTAGGTGGAACATAAAACAAGAACGTAACCAATATGGTGATAGGTTTAATTAGTGTATAATATACTAAAAATAGATAATATTATTAGAGCATTACTCCTGTCATTTCTTGGATCATTAATATTTTTATTACCTCATTTAATCATCATATTTTATGTTTATAGCCTAGCAAGGACATGTTGATAGATGAATAATTAATAACTTGTGATTGGCTGAAAGAGACACAAATTCAAGATTGAAGAATAAAATAATTACTATCAAACTATGTTCTAATTTCTGTGGTTGCCAAAGAATTTTTTTAAAAAACTGTTGGCTTGACTCTCTCATCTTTTTACTGTACCTATATATTTTATATATTATATATGGTGGTAAAAGTCATTTATGGTCTCTTAACTTATATTGTCGTGTAAAGATGCATAATTTATGAATTTAGAATAATTTAATTAATATATACTGACATTTTATTTTAGGTGATGGTGTTACTATTTGTAGAGTCAAATAATTGTTTCTTTGATTCTAATTTTCTCAAACTTTCTTTTAAATTTTGAATCATTAGCTATATTGATTTGTACTATTTTTTGTGTAGTTTTTAAATATATAAAAGAACAATAATCATAATAACAATAATAATAGTCTATACACGAATTCATGGACAAAATCAACTATTTTGATCTATGTAATTGAACTCATTTCATATAAATTAAAACAAAACGAGTAATTTATACCAATTCCAAAGGTATTTTTAGCATTTAGCAGGAGCTAGTAGTTGAGATAATTTCATGATGAGAGGCAAGTTCATATACCATAATTTAATGAAAGATTTAATATGAATAGGGTATATTTTTGCAACATTATGATTGCAAAGTCCACTATATATATGTACCATTTGCTCTATCAGACAAAAGGAACAAAACTTGATAACAACTTCACATAGAGTCGCATTTCATATATATAGTTAATCCCGATTAGTGAGTGAGGGTCTATCTAAAATACTTTCTCTCTATCTTACATCCTCTTCAGACCTCATTGTATAATAATTATATCGAATATGTTAATATTATTATTGCTTTTTTCTTAGACTTTACACTTCTTTTCTTTATTATTTTCTTCTTTTACTTTGATTTGATGCACTTGAGCTGAAGGTCTTTCATAAACAACCTCTCTATTTTCACGAGGTATATAATGGTAAAATCTGCATATATTCTACTTTCCTTAGTCCTCAGACTTTACCTAGTGGAATTTCATTGGATATGTTGTTATCGTTGTTGAAGTTTCAATAGGGCATGTTTGAGAAAGTTCAACCTATTGATGATTATATTAGGGGTGTATAAAATCAAATCGAAAATCGAACCAAACCACAAATCGAGTCAAACCGAAAAAAAACCCGACTAGTGGTTTGGTTTGACTTGGTTTGGTATTGGAAAAAAAAACCCGACTATATTTGGATTGGCTTGGTTTTAACTAAAAAAAAACCAACCCGAGACCAAACCAACCCGACATTATATATGTAATTTTAAAATTTTATTTTATACATAAAAATATTTACTTTGATATAATTTTAAAATATTTCTTATACTATTTCATAGCTTTTATCTTTTAATATATAATTTCAAGTTTAAAACTTAGAATTCGGAATGGTCCAATAAAGATTATAGTTCATAGATGTTGATAATTATAATAAAACTTAAATCAAAATCAAATTAA
>JAJOOR010009096.1:0-37338 GCA_036250505.1 Solanum acaule
CGGGTTTTTAAATTTCAAAAATATCACGTGGCTTTCAAAAATTAGCTCACCTCTTGACCCAACCCAAATGAAAAAAGCTCAATTCCTTTTCTACTCACTCAAAAACTAGTTTAATCGGATCTGAATAGATGAAGAATTGAGTTTTTTTTTAATTGGATCGGGTTTGGGTGCATAAAAATTGAATGAGCTATTTTTTTAAGCCGCGTGGCATTTTTTGGAATTTTAAAACCAGTTTTAAGCTATTTTTTATTGCAGTATGTTAATAAAAGGGTAATTGTACACCACCTATTAGACGACGAGGGTATATATACACCATTTGTTAGACGACAAAGGTATATATACATCACTTTTTAACGAGGGGTGTATCTGCTCTAGATCGCAAAGTTGAGGGGTATATTTGCCCCTTTGCCCTAAAATTAAAAATCAAGAAAATAAATTTAAAAATCCGGTGCATAAACAATAACACTTTTCTTCTAACCAATATTTTTTGAGTAGAATAGTATTCATTGGTCTATACACCAAGCAATACACTTATTCTAACCAATCAAAAGTTTTGTGAATAGACCTTTAGGTCAAGTTCTATTCACCAAGTAACACTCTTATTCCAACCAATCAAAAATCTTAACGGATTTTTTACTTGAAATTTTGTTGTCAAGGTCTATGCATCAATCAACGTATTCTTATCTTAGTAATTGAAATCCGTTGATTTATTGGCGTGGAAAGTTTTTGTCAAGGCATATACACCAATGAATACTATTCTACTCTCGCTCTCAGAAATTAAAATTGATTTAATAACTATTTCCTGTTGGTAAAGCTGATATTATGAATTATATGTAAATATTTTGATTTCTTTAGATTTGGAAAGATCAGGTTGTTATCACTTAGAAATAACAACTTTAATGGCAAACTTGAGTTCTTATCCTTTTAGCAAATGGACTCAACTTGAAGTCTTAGATTGTTCAGTCAATTCCCTAACAAGTCCAATTCCTTCTAATGTAAGTGGTATGCAAAACATACATTCACTCAGCTTGTCATCAAACCGGCCAGTTGAATGGGACTATACCTTCCTGGATATTCTCCCTCCCTTCACTTAAATGGTTAGACTTGAGTGATAACCATTTCAGTGGAAACATTCAGGAGTTCAAGTCCAAAACATTGAGTTGAGTGACACATTTCCTAAATGGTTGGGAGCCCTACCTATTTTGCAGATTTTGAACTTGAGAGCAAATAAGTTCTTTGGCCCTATAAAAGTTTCTAGGACTGACAACTTATTTGCTCAAATTTGAGTCATAGATCTCTCTTCCAATGGATTTAGTGGAGATTTACCCGTGAGCCTTTTCAAGAAATTTGAAGCCATGAAAATAACTAGAGAAAACAGTGGAACCCGAGAGTATGTAGGAGATTATTTTTCTGATTTAAACACAAATTCCTTTATAGTGACAACAAAGGGACTGGAGCTTGAACTTCCTCGTGTTTTGATTACAAACATAATCATAAATCTCTCTAACAACAGATTTGAAGGTCAAATACCAATCATTATTGGAGATCTCATTGGGCTTCGTACTTTGAACTTATCTCATAATCGCTTGGAAGGTGATATACCAGTATCATTGCATCATTTATCTGTACTTGAATCATTGGATCTCTCATACAACAAAATCAGCGGAGAAATTCCACAACAGCTTGTATCCCTCACATCACTTGAAGTCTTAAATCTCTCTCACAATCATCTTGTTGGATGCATCCCCAAGGAAAAACAATTTGATACGTTTGAGAATAGTTCATACCAGGGAATGATGGGCTATGTGGATTGCCTGTCTCAAAAGATTGTAGCGTTGATGAAGGGGTACCACAAACGACGAATCCAATTGAGCTAGATGAAGAAGGAGGAGGAGATTCATCAATGATCAGTTGGCAGGTGGTTCTCATGGGTTACGGTTGTGGACTTGTTATTGGACTGTCCATTAGATAAATAATGTTGTATCCATCATGGTTTTCGAGGATGGATGTAGAATTGAAACACAAAATTCTTATGAAAATGAAAAAGCACAAGAAAAGACATTAGTATGTAATGTCGAGGTATTCAACTTAATTTATATCCATATATTTTCTACGTCCTTCATCCTTAAAGCTATTAACTTTAATTCTTAATTTTTGAAATTTGCAGGATTCAAGTCCACTGCATTGCTGGGATGAGAATAAAAGCTTTTAATTTCATAGTTTGTGATGTTTCAGAAAGTGTTTGTGTTTTGTTTCATAATGTGTGTTACATTTCATAGAATGCAAAGGGGTCAAAAGGGAAACTGGAATAACAATAGAGTTGAAAAGTTGGATAAACAACCTTGGATACTAAGGTTTAAATCCTTGCAGAGATATCACATTTAAGAAGAAATCCAGCAGAACCGCTTAATTTGATGAGTCATGACTTCATCACGATGCAGGCTCATCGAATGTGTATTCCAGGATCTTCTAACATTGCTTTTTCCCACCTCTTGCACCAACATAAATGCTTGAGAGTTGCACATAACACCCATAATGATTCTGTTACAACAAATGGTTAAAAATACACGTAATTTTTCGTACTATAAAGAGCACGCAGTTTCTAGTCCTGTTCAAGCATAATACTTAGGACACTATTGTGTGACACGTTGAATGTGAATGTGTAATTGACAACTCTAAAATTGACTGAAAATGGCTAGGTGACCTTCCTGGAATTGTTTACTTCAAAGCAACACTTAAATGTGCATTGTAAATTTCTTTGCTTAATTTTTTCTATATAGGATTTGTTATCTGGCTATTAATTTTCTTTGTAACAAACTGAATGTTGCTGCAGCAAATTAATAAAAGTTCATTGATACCACAATCTCCAACTGCATCAAACACTTCAGAAGCTGTTGTTGATTTTCTGTTTAAGTACTCCTTCATATCAACTAACATATCATCCTAACCAATCAAAAAAAGAAAAAAAAGAATTGATTCGTCACTTAACTAATAAAAACCTTAAACGATTTTCGACTGGATTTATTATTCTTTTGTCAAGGTTTATACAGCAATTAATTGTAGTGGTAGGAAATCCAAAGGAAAGTGTAAAAATATCCCAATAGATAGGGAATGGAATAAGCTTTAAAGGATTTTCGACTGGCTCAAAGAGTTTGATTCTTAACTCTAAGTCTAAGGTCTTGAATACCTAGAGTTAAGAAATTTTGTTCATAACGTTCAAGAACTTGAATTATTCTGTGCTCATGGGAACTAAATTAAGACATGGCATACACCTTCTTTTCCTTAAATAAAATCACAAGAAGTGCATATCCAAACCAATTTATAAGACAAAATGTGAAAATAGAATTGCACAAAATTCTTAAAATGATGTGATTTAGTCGGCTTTGGGAAAAACTTACACAGTTTCCTCCTAAATGCCTCAAATCATTAATTAAGGGTATCACTTCACTTTATATGTATCTTATTTTTCTTATCGGTTTCTAATGTGAGACTTTGTTCACAAACCCAACCGACATAACATCGAGGTTTTCCATCGCGGTTATCATATGCAGCTCATACCTGCAGATTTAACTCCAAAAACAAATTTCTATAAAATTGTGGAAATCTGAATCTGGAAAAGTAACATTGAACAGGTTCAGGTTAATTATTTTGTTCACTTTCAGATACAAATTAATAATTTTATTTGTTGTTAAAAGTTGAATTTGCAGGTGAAATGCCTACATGTGTATCCTGAGAGAAAACAGTTTTTGTTTTGGTTGTTAAGACAAAATGTTAATACAAGTGTTGGGATTTTCATTTGAATTGACTTGAGAAGAGAGTTAATATCTTAAAAGGTCATTGAACTTATCTAGCAAAGTCATTGAACTTAGTTTTATATCAATAAAATCACTCAACTTAAAATATTTATCTACAAAAATCACTCAACTACATTTTTCATTAAAATAAATTTGGCAAAACAAAATAAATTACTTTTTATGCCATATAAATTACATGGACCCAATAAATAAATATAAAATTTGGAAAGCTCAGGGAGTTCTCACTTAGAAAGAACAACTTGAGTGCTTATCCTTTAACAGAAGAAGGATGCAACTTGAAACGTTAGATTTTTCATCTAATTTCCTAACTGGTCCAATTCCATCGGACGTTGGTGGACTGCAAAACCTACAATCACTCAGCTTGTCATCAAACCACGTAAATGGGACTATATCATCCTGGATATTCTCCCTCCCTTCAATATTTGATTTAGACTTGAGTGATAACCATTTTTCTTATATAGTTCTAATATATCTTATAGTTAGTACAACACTTTCCTTATTTTTTTTTTATTAATATTTCAACAGCAAATAGTTTATACGTGATATAGTACCATTGATTATGTTTGCAAGTGTTTCACAAATCATAAAGTTTGTATCTTGTGCAAGAAACTGTAACATCCTCCTTTTTATAGACTCATGCATATCAAGAAGTTGTTGCCGAATAAAAGTCGTATTTCATGTTGTACAAATAATGATCAAACATATGTTTCTTTAAGGTTGATAATGTATCATTGTCAATTTCATGGGATAAAATAGTGTTTATTTGTGATAGAGATAGTTAATAATTAGTGGCATTAGAAAATTTAATCGATATATAAAGGTCCAATTGAACATACAACTTTCTTTGTTTGTTTTAGGATTATGAGTCCTTTCATATGTAAATTTTACGGGAAAATATTAATTAAATTATTTAAATATAATCATATTACGGAATATAACATAATCGATCTATACTCACGAATAAGGAACTTGATATAAATGGTTGAAATATTTAAAATATCTTATTTAAAAATATTGGGTGTACATCTTCAAAAATGTATCCACCCAAAGGAATAATAATTGTGTATGAATCTAAAGTCAATATCATTTATACTACTAAAAATATTGGGTGTACATCTTCAAAAATGTATCCACTCAAAGGAATAATAATTGTGTATGAATCTAAAGTCAATATCATTTATACTACTAAAAAATGTCATACATATCACAATTTTCCTACAAATTACATTATATTTTTCTGAAAACGACCTGATGATCTAAATGAGAAGTGAAGAATTTAAAATGGTAAGGTAAAAATCTGAAACATAAGAAAAATAAATAAGAATTAATTGTTAGCAAAGACAAATCAAGAAAAAGATATATATTTTAAAAAAACAAATACAAGAAATATCGAGAACTATATAAAGAGGATAAAAAGTAAAGAAATGATATTTAATGAAGTAGATTTAATGAAGTTAGCTATTCATATTCCTAATAAACAGATTCCGTGCATCAGTTGTACCATTCAATTTAATTAAATAAACATCTTAGAAAACTAAAAATATCTTGATGCTTCAAAAACTAAAAATGCTTAAAAGC
Organism: Solanum acaule; assembly: GCA_036250505.1. Lineage (NCBI taxonomy): Eukaryota > Viridiplantae > Streptophyta > Magnoliopsida > Solanales > Solanaceae > Solanum > Solanum acaule. The sequence continues at coordinate 5,394 of JAJOOR010009096.1, forward strand.
AAGTTACTAAGAAAACAATAATTCAACTATATATGAAGAGAGATAGAAAAGTCTTATTATAATTCTAATTACTTCAAATAAGTATAAAACTAACACACCAAGCTCTGATGCTTCAATAGTTGAATTCTTGTCTATTCTCATGACTGTATAAGGGTATCTCACAACTTTCACCACAAATTGTGACATTATTTCACCTGATTAGAGCTCTTACACACGAGAATTGTTGGAGTCGTAAATAAAAGTCTTTCATGGAAAAGTTAAATTTATAGGACAAAAATTACGGAAACATGAAAAGGCACATGAAATATTGAAAGGTCAAATACAATTAAAATAAATATGATTCTTTCATTAGCTTTATAATAAATAACTAACAATTCAAATAATAATTAAAATATTATTACTTAATATTTAATTAATTAGAATGTTTAATTTAGCCTAGGGGTAAAACAAATATAATAATTCTTTCATTGTTTTTATAATAAATAACTAACAATTCAAATAATAATTAAAATATTATTTAATATTTGGTTAATTAGAATGTTTAATTTAGCCAGGGGTAAAATGAATCTAACTTTTCATCTTTTTCTTAATTACGGTAATTAAGTAATTTCATTAACAATCTAAACGTCTACTTATATATGACTAGTTGGCTTCAATTTTCTTGTTAAACACTTGTCGATTCTCTGCGAATGACCTCAAGTTAAGCAGCTTACGCTCTAAAATAATTAGGGGGTTCATTTGAGAAGTACAAAAATTCTCATCATCAGCTTGTTAACACCAAAGAATGCAATAAAACGTTGTTTGCTTATTGTAATAACGGATGTATCAACTCAAAATCGCAAAATGTATATTATACTATTCAATTCAACCACATGTTGAACTTATCTCATAATGCTTGGGAGGGATTATACCAGTATTACTGCACAAATTATCTGTACTTGAATCATTGGATCTCTCATCCAACAAAATCAGCAGAGAAATTCCACAACAACTTGCATCCCTCACATTTCTTGCAGTCTTAAATCTCTCTCACAATCATCTAGTTGGATGCATCCCCAAAGGAAAACAATTTTATACGTTTCAGAATAGTTCATACCAAGGGAATGATGGGTTACGTGGATTGCCACTCTCAAAAGATTGCTACGGTGATGAAGGGGTACCACAAGCAACAACTCCATTTGGGCTAGATCAAGAAGAAGAAGAAGGAGATTCATCAATTATATGTTGGCAAGCGGTTCTCATGGGTTACGGTTGTGGACTTGTTATTGGAGTGTTCAAAATATACATAATGCTGTCAACTCAATATCCAGCATGGTTTTCGAGGATGGATGTAGAATTGGAACACAAAATTCTTAAGAGAATGAAAAAGCACAAGAAAAGACATTAGTATGTAACCTCCAGGTATTCAACTTAATTTATGTCCATAAATTTTCTACCTCCTTCATCCTTAAAGCTTTTTAACTTTAATTCTTCATTTTTTAAATTTGCAGGATTCAAGTCTACTGCATTGCTGGGATGAGAATAAAAACTCTTCATTTCATAGTTTGTGATGTTTCATAAAGTGTTTGTGTTTTGTTTCATAGCTTGTTAGATTTTATGTGTTTCAATTGTGAGGAAAAACCATAGAATTTCATAGAATGAAAAGGGGTCAAAAGTGAAACTGGAATAACAGTAGAATACATGAGACGATTTGCTAGAAAACTGGAATAACAATAGAAAGCACATTAAAAATACTAAAACAATCCCAAATTCTCGCGTACTTTGAAATAGATAAAGTATTCCTCGATATCACATTTAAGAAGAAATCCAACAGAACCTCTTAATTTGATGAGTCATGACTTCATCAAGATGCAGGCTCAGGCTCATCACAGCTGAAATGTGTGCCACCAGCCCTTGGGGATTTCTCGATTATCAAAAGAATCACGATGCACAAAGCAGAGTTGTGTAGTTACAGAGTTGGCTCATCAAAAATTTTACAAATAAAAGTTGATGCAGTTATCAACTCTACGAAATAAAACTGTGGGCTGGGACCTTGTGTATTCCAAGATCTAACATTGCTTTTTCCCACCTCTTTGCGCCAACGTAACACCCAGAATGATTCTGTTGCGACTCAAGCAATAGTTGTGCTACTTCATTTCCCAACTCAATTGCTCCACCAAGTCTACAAGCACCCAAGACAGTAGCATCAGCTTAAAAAAAAGGCATATACCTTACGAAGTCGTAAGCTTCTTGTAGTGGATCAACCACAAAACCATAATGTTTCATTGTAGTAGATCAAGTCCGAATTCATGTGACGTTGCTTCAAACAATTAGAACCCGAATTCGACAAGCTTGGCACACACACAACCTGGAAGAAATCATAGCATTCCATGTGCAAACCGGCTCCATCGCATCAAATACCTGTGTTACAGCAAATGATTAAAAATACATGCAAAGCCTTGTACTATAAGGATCATACTTAGGACACTAATAGCAGAGCTCGAATCAAATTGATGATGATTTCTTCTTCTTTTCAGATAATAAGAAGCTTCTTGCTTATGCAACATATTGAAGTACTAGTTTCTAATTTTCCAACATAATAGTTTCTTACATTTGAACGGAGCTCCTTTTGAAACAAAATATGCAAGGCATAACTTATTCCTACATAACAATGTTATCTAAACTTTTTCCTTGCGAATTAGATACTAATAGACTTAATTATTTTGTTCACTTTCAGTATTCCCATGATACAAATAATACTTTCATTGTCGAATTCCAAATACTACTACACCTACGTATCAGCTCATAATTGATTAGTTTTTAATTGGAAAGGAGATTGTCCGGTGCACAAAGCATCCCACGTTAGCAGGGTCTGAAGAGCTTGAACCCGTGACCTAGGGGTCATACAGATACACTATCTAAATAATTTCCAACTTTTACTGTTTTCGTAATAGTCTAAAAAAAGTTCAATAGAATTTCATCCGAGAATGTGAGTACGTAATTTGGTAGTGCAAACCTTAACAGTACATTAATATGCAAAGAAAGTTATCTTTTGCTAGACCAGCAAATCCTACAATAATATCTTCTCCTTTCATGAAATAATCTTAGTTTGGGCAGCAATAATTTGGAGGGAACAATCCCACTATGTTTGGGTGAGACGCGTAAACTTTGGGATGAGTGAAGTTTATGATGCTTCTGAATAAAAGCATTAGTTTTGGTTTATCAATAGTTAATTGTAATAAATTCAGCATAATTATTAGTTAGCTAATTGGATTCGACTGCAATGTTCAGTTAATGGATTTATGAAGTTATCTATTGTTTTCTTAATTATCATTATCAGATTGTGGAATAACACCAAAGACTGCAATAAAAAGTTGTTTCCTTATAGTAATAAAGGATATATCAACTCTAATTTGATAAATTGAGGGGGTATATTAGGCTTTTCTCCCCAAAGAAAAAGTAACCTTTGTGCCTATGACCAAACCAACTTGGATTTTTTACTTGAAAGTCAAGGTCTGTACAACATCCAACACTCATATCCTAACCAATCAAAATAAAATTGGAAAATGTTTTGGTCAAGGTCTATGCACCAACTAATACTCTTATAGAATTTTCTTTTTCATTAGAACATCACCAAACACTCTGCCTTATGACAATCGGAAATCAATAGAAAATTGTATTTTGCTATGTACTATATAAACCTCATCAAAATTATTGAATAGAGAAACAAAGCAAGAATTCGAGAACTTAGTAATTTTGATATATATTTTTTTGAGGCGCGAAAATGGGCATTGGTAAACTTGCATTGTTTCTGCTATACGCGTTTCTTTGTCAACTTGTTTTCTCCTCATCTTTACCTCATTTGTGCCCAAATGATCAAGCCCTTGCTCTTCTTCAATTCAACCACACATTTACTATAAATCTTGATGCTTCTTCTAGTGATTATTATCCTAAAACAGTTAAATGGAATAAGAGCGCAGATTGTTGTTCATGGGATGGAGTTAAGTGTGACAAGACGACAGGACAAGTGATTCAGCTTGATCTCAGTCGCAGCCAACTTCGACGCGAGTTTCATTCCAACAGTAGCCTCTTTAAACTCTCTAATCTCAAAAGGCTTGATTTGTCTGAAAATGATTTTTCTGGATCGCTCATTTCACCTAAATTTGGTGAGCTTTCTAGTTTGACACATCTTGATTTGTCATATTCAAGTTTTACAGGTATAATCCTAGTATATCTCGTCTTTCTAAATTGCACGTTCTTAGTATCGAGAGTGATCCATATGAGCTTAGATTCGAACCTCACAATTTTGAACTGCTCCTTAAGGACTTGACCCGATTAAGAGAGCTACACCTTAGCTCTGTGAACATCTCTTCCACAATTCCTCTGAAATTCTCTTCTTATTTAACAAATCTAGGACTTTCAGACACACAGATATACGGGATATTGCCCAAAGGAGTTTTCCACCTTTCCAACTTGGAATCTCTTGATTTATCGAGCAATCCCCAGCTTACTGTTAGGTTTCCCACAACCAAATGGAATAGCAGTGCATCACTTATGAAGTTATATCTCAGTGGTGTGAATGCTACTAGCAGGATACCTGAATCATTTGGTCATCTAACTTCACTGCGTATATTGAGAATAGCTTCTTGTAATCTCTCAGGGTTTATTCCTAAACCTCTATGGAATCTCACCAACATAGAGGTTTTGGACCTTGGTTATAACCATCTTGAAGGACCAATTTCTGATTTCTTTAGATTTGGAAAGACAAGGTCGTTATCACTTAGAAATAACAATTTTAATGGCAAACTCGAGTTCTTATCCTTTAACAGATGGACGCAACTTGGATTATTAGATTGTTCAGTCAATTCCCTAACAGGTCCCGTTCCTTCTAATGTAAGTGGTACGCAAAACCTATATTCACTCTTCTTGTCATCAAATCACTTGAATGGGACTATACCTTCCTGGATATTCTCCCTCCCTTCACTAGGGATTTTAGACTTGAGTGATAACCATTTAAGTGGAAATATTCAGGAGTTCTATTCCAAATCATTGTATCGAGTTGCTCTAAAAACAAAATCAGCTGCAAGGTCCTATTCCTAAATCTCTCTTAGATCTGCAGGGCCTGCAATTTCTTCTCCTTTCACAAAATAATCTCAGTGGACAGATTGCTTCAACCATCTGCAATCTGACAAAACTGCTAGTGATAGATTTGGGCAGCAATAATTTGGAGGGAACAATCCCACTATGTTTGGGTGAGATGAGTGGATTTTGGCTTTTGGATTTAAGCAACAATAGTCTTAGTCGGACAATTAGTACTACTTTTAGTGTTGGAAACCAACTAATAGTCATTAAATTGCATGAAAATAAGCTAGAGGGGAAAGTCCCGCAATCTTTGATCAATTGCACATATTTGGAAGTTGTTGATTTAAGTAACAATGAGTTGAGTGACACATTTCCAAAATGGTTGGGAGCCCTACCTTATTTGCAGATTTTGATTTTGAGATCAAATAAGTTTCAAGGACTGATAACTTGTTTGCTCAAATTTGAGTCATAGATCTCTCATCCAATGGATTTAGTGGAGATTTACCAGTGAGCCTTTTTGAGAATTTTGAAGCCATGAAAATGATTGATGAGAGCAGTGGAACCCGAGAGTATGTAGGAGATATATATTCTTATTATTACACGAATTCTTTGACAGTGACAACAAAGGGACTGGATCTTGAACTTCCTCGAGTTTTGACTACAAACATGATTATCGATCTCTCAAGTAATAGATTTGAAGGTCATATCCCAAGCATTATTGGAGATCTCATTGGGCTTCGTACTTTGAACTTATCTCATAATCGATTGGAAGATGATATACCAGCATCATTGCATCATTTATCTGTACTTGAATCATATGATCTCTCATCCAACAAAAACAGCAGAGAAATTCCACAACAACTTGCATCCCTCAGAAGTCTTAAATCTCTCTCACAATCATCTTGTTGGATGCATCCCCAAAGGAAAACAATTTGATACATTTGAGAATAGTTCATACCAAGGGAATGATGGGTTACGTGGATTGCCACTCTCAAAAGATTGTGGCAGTGATGGAGGGGTACCACAAGCAACAACTCCATTTGGGCTAGATCAAGAAGAAGAAGAAGAAGGAGATTCATCAATGATAAGTTGGCAGGCGGTTCTCATGGGTTACAGTTGTGGACTTGTTATTGGACTGTCCATAGTATACATAATGTTGTCAACTCGATATCCAGTGTGGTTTTTGAGGATGGATGTAGAATTGGAACACAAAATTCTTACGAGAATGAAGAAATACAAAAAAGGATATGTAACCTTCAGGTATTAACTTGATCTTTTTCCTTCAAAAGATTAATTTTTATATAGCAATGAATTTTCTATTTCCTTCATCCTCAAAGATCTTGACTTGAAGTCTTTCTTTAAAAAAATTGCAGGATTCAAGCCTAATATGTTGCGGTGAAGCAAATATAAGCCTTTACCATTCATAATTGGTGATGTTTATGTAGTGTTAGTATCCTGTGAATAAAGACATAATTTTTCTTTTTTACGGTTTATTACATGGAGATTGTTCGCTTGAGTTCATCCTAACTATTAGTTGAGTAATTGGTCTCACCCGTAAGTCAGTTCATAAATTTATGAAGTTATTATCTTATCTTTTTCGTAATTACATTGTTAGAGTGGGTAGAAGTCCTTCAAGCTCTTATCGCAGGCACTTGATGCCCCGTTGACTTCTATTTCTCTGAACTATGCCACATGACATCATAACACAAACATCGAATACCTCACTTTAAGTTCACAAAAATAAAAATCTGTAGTTACTAGTTACAGTGTTCAAATATATTTGTATACGGACTCATGATCGTTTTTCATCAAAAGATTGAAGAAACATCAGGAAACCATGGACCAAAGTTGCAGTCTGCTATCTTAGCAGTTAAAAAGTTGGAGAAACAATCTTGGAAACCAAAGTTAGTATCCTAGAAGAGGTGATACTGGAAGAACTCTTCCCTAAGTCTCGGATGGTAAGGTTATCCAATATGGTGGAAGGTAGACGGTACCAATTGAATTAATCGAGCAGAACACAAGCTGACCTGGATATCCCTATTATACAACTACGCCTCAGTCCCTAACAATAACTTGCATAGAGATACATGCAATAGTGTTTAAAGCCTAAACTAAGATTAGACATGAGCACACAATTGAATGATAGAATTGCTAATGATTGAAACCCATATGGATTTGACACCACTCGGGAAGGAAATAAACAGAACAACTTGCCTTTAAACAATGTTTTTCATGATCATCTATTGTTCAGATTAATTAACTAGCAAACCGCTCCATAACTTCTCAGGGTAAATAAAAAGATTCAGAAAAATGAAAGTAGAAAACAAAAAGAATTACCTCGCCAAACAGACTTTGGAACCAGGTTTGCTGTGCATTTTCACAAAAAATGTATCCTCCTTGATCTGTCAAGCTTTCTTTAAGCAGAGCTTCAATCTCTGTGCAAAACCAATATGAAGGATCCTTTTAGCTGACTTTGATGAGTCCAGATTTCATCACCAAGCAGGCTCATTGACAATTTTGCCAATAAAAGTTGCTACAGTTATCGGCTCTATTAAATAAAACTGTGGGCCGGAACCTTCCGTATTCCAGCATCTAACATTGCTTTTCTTAAGGAAACGATGTGATTCCACCTCTCTGCGCCAGCATAAATGCTTGAGAGTGCACATATCGCCCTGAATGATTCGGTTGCGATTTAAGCAATAGTTGAGATACTCCGTTTCCCAACTCAATGGGACTTAACAGCAACCTCAGAGCACCCGTTGTTCATGTACCCATGAATCATACTAGTCCATGAATAAACATCTCTATAAGGCATGCGAGAAAACATCAAAAACCCAAACCCCATATCCCTATTTTCCCCACAAGCATCAAGCATCGCATTATATGAGACAAGACATGGTTCAGGAATTTCATCAAACACCTTGCATGCACTCCGAGACTCGAGTTCGCCTACGTGGGTGTACAGCCCAATCAATTAAAGGAACCAATGAAATGACTCCACAATAGTCTCCGATGCTGGCAAAATCAACAGAGACACCTCTATTGCTTTTAAAGTTTTCCTCTTTCTAAATCAATTTAACATAAGACTGAAAATTAGTCTACTTTCTTCAGATCGATGAATATTTACACTTCACTCTCATCCGAGGCGGTTTTAGTTATGTAGAAAGTCTTGTTCCCTCCAGATAATTAGTCAATATTTTGTTTACAAGTTTTACCTGAAAAGCATATTGAGTTCTGTTTTATTGTCAAATATTTGTACATCAAAATGCTTGGTATATTAATACATCATAATTCTACTTTGATTTGTTTTAGTTGTTTTTATCAACAATACCTTGAAACACTGTTGATTGTGTAGAGAAACCAAGAGTAAAAAAGAAGTTGTTCTATGGAAATACCCTTTTTTTGACTTGTAAATCAATGTCTATAGACCATGTAATACTCTAATCGTAACCAATCGAAATTTTAATGGATTTTCAATTTGAAATATTTGTTGTCAAGATCTATACACAAATCAATACTCTTATCATAACTAATCGAACTCTTCCTGATGTTTTGATGTGAAAAGTTATGGCCAAGGTCTATATACAAATTATAACTCTTGTGGACTTTTCTTTCTCCTCTTAAAAAAAAAAGGAAAAAAAGGCTAAATATGCCATCAAACTTTGAGAAAAGACTTATCCGTTAAAAGTCTATTTGAGAAAAGACTCATCCATGCCATTATTTTGAACTCCGATTTTTACAGGCCTAATCCCAACAGAAATCTCTCACCTTTCTAAATTACAAGTTCTTCGTATCCAAAGTTATTCAGATGGTCTTAGATTCGGACCTAATAATTTTGAACTGCTCCTTAAGAACTTGACCCGATTAAGAGAGCTTTACCTTAACTCTGTGAACATCTCTTCCACTATTCCTCTAAATTTATCTTCTTATTTAACAACTCTATGGCTTCCATTTAAACAGTTATACAATCATATATCATCTTACTATATGAGACTCTTAACACTGAATGCTACGATCTAAAGCCTCCACATAACTATAAATGCCTTGGATGCTTGTCTTCTCAGAAAGCCCCTTCATTCCTAATTTCCTCCAGCTCTTTCTGATGAGCAATGACATCATAAAACACGTGACTTTAAGTTTATGGAGAATACAATCTTCCCATCACGGGATGTGCAGGATGATATAGGTCCAGGCACAATGTCATTCCATATTGAAGGCAATCAAATGATATGCCTCTGCCATTCTCTTTTCAGAGTTTGCTTTAAAATCCACAAATTAAAATATCTACTTACCGCTCCATAATTTATGACATCTAATTTAACATTCACCTCTATCAACTCGTAAGAGTACACCCAGTGAGATGCACTCCACAATGCAGTAATTTCAAAATTTTCAGAGTTGACATAAAATGCAACTATTGCACGTTCGGGAACCTTAACAAACTGATAAATATCTCCGGCAATGCAAACACTAGGCTTACAATACACTTTATTAGGGGGAATGGCTTACAATGCAAATTGCAGCAGGTCGTACAGATAATGGTTCCCAAATGCAAAATAAGCACAATTCAAACGAGAATAATATGCCGGGTCATATCCAATAGTCTGAAAAAGGGAGGCAGAGATATTTCTATATTCCTTTTGCTCATAGGCATAAAAAGCTTTCCTTTCATGGAGAAAGAATTTTGTTCCACCAGGACGCGTCATAGAACAACAACTATGGATATCCACAAAATCTGATTCCTATACAAGAGATATACAGAATGTGGAAACACAATTGACAGACATTAACGACTTGACGGGAAGCCACGAGAATATTTCAAAGAATCTGAGAGAAGCTCACCACTGATAAGCCAACATGTTTGAAGAACTTGCTTAACAAAAACGAAGTACCGAAGGAGAAAACAGAGGAACAAATCATCATTTGAACAATGTAGATTGGCATAATGTACGGAGACTTATGTACTGGTAAAGATATTCAGACTTATAACTGAATTTGGCATAATTCACCTGATATATTCTAATTCAGTTCGATGTTTTTATTGTAATTTAGTCCAATAATTTCGATTGATATTCATATTGATGTACATATATTTGACAATAAAACATAACACGCTAAAAATATAAAGATTTTTTAAATTAACAAATCCCACTCTAGATTATCAGAAAAAAAAAAGTTGGCATTTTTTACTTGGAAATTAAGGCATATACACCAACCAACACTTTTATCCTAACCAATCAATATCGTGTACATGTCATCTATGTAGCCATCCAACTTTTTTTTTTTTTGGTAATAGAAAAGGGAAAATTGTGTGGTGTGTGTGTGGAGGGTTGTTAAGCTAGCGAAACAAAGATATTTTACATGTGGTGGGACTTAGCTTGACATCGCTTTCACAAATTATGTGCAAAAAACTCCTAATTACATGGTGTAATATTATCTGTTTTGAGTTGAGCTTGATATTTGAATTGGAACAAAATCTCATTCTTTTGTTAAAAGTTTAATTTGCCAATAAACACAAGGTAGAATGTGTATCATGAGGAGGAGAGAAGAAGTTAAGTGTAGAAAGGGATTATTGTGTGTATGGAGGGTTGTTAAACTAAGACTTTTCCTGTGATATCCTTGTCGTGTGAAATGCTTACATATTGTGTGACACACTAAAATTGACTAGGTGACCTTCCTACAGCTCATTACCTTAATGAAACAATTAAATGTGCATAGTAAAATGGGAAAAGGGGCAAAAATGCCTCTCAACTTTGTGACTAGAGCAAATATAAGACTTCTTGGAATTGATTACTCCAAAGAAGTAGTAGATTTTTCTTTGCCTAATTGTTAAACTAAGACTTTTCCTGTGTCTATGTGTTATTACATGTGAAATGCTTACATATTGTGTGACACACTAAAATTTACTGAAAGTTAGTAGGTGTGTTTCTTGGAATTGATTACTCCAAAGAAGTAGTAGTAGATTTTTATTTGCTTAATTTGTGGTCAAGGTCTACACACCAAGAAATCAATCAAAAATTTGAAGAATTTTCGACCTAAAATGTTGTTGTCCAGGTCCTTTCCCTAGTAAATTTCTTTGCTTAATTTGTGCTATATATACCTCATCTAAATTATTGAACAGAGGAACAAAGAATTTTTTTTTGATTTCTTATCAACCAACTTAATTAGTTTTGAACATTTTAGTGCAGAAATGGGTTATGTAAAACTTGTTTTTTTTACGCTATTTTCCTTACTCTGTCAACTTGCTTTCTGCTCATCTCTATTTCATTTGTGCCCCAAAGATCAAGCTCTTGCTCTTCTACAATTCAAGCACATGTTTACTATAGATGCTTATTCGAAATCACTATCATGGAACAAGAGCATAGATTGCTGCTCATGGGAAGGAGTTCTTTGTGACGAGATGACGGGACAAGTGTCTGAGCTTAACCTCGCTGAGAGCAGACTTCAAGGCAAGTTTCACTCCAATAGTAGCCTCTTTCAACTCTCCAATCTCAAAAGGCTTGATTTGTCTGGTAATAATTTTTCAGGGTCGCTCATTTCACCTAAATTTGGTGAGCTTTCTAGTTTGACTCATCTTGATTTATCGTATTCAAGTTTTACATGTCTAATACCAGTAGAAATCTCTCATCTTTCTAATTACGCGTTCTTCATATCCAAAGTTATTCAGATGGTCTTAGATTCGAACCTCACAATTTTGAACTGCTCCTGAAGAACTTGACCCAATTAAGAGAGCTTGAATTTTACGATGTGAACATCTCTTCCACCATTCCTATTAATTTGTCTTCTTATTTAACTACTCTGTCCCTTCAGAACACACAGTTATCTTGTCCTTTCGCACAACAATCTCAGTGGACAGATCGCTTCAACCATCTGCAATCTGAAAACACTACAAGTGCTAGATTTGGGCAGCAATAATTTTGAGGGAACAATCCCACTGTGTCTGGGGGAGATGAGTGGACTTTAGGTTTCAGATTTAAGCAACAATAGTCATAGCGGGACAATAAATACAACTTTTAGTATAGGAAACTATCTTAGAGTCATTAAATTTGATGGGAATAAGTTAGAGGGGAAAGTCCCGCAATCTTTGATCAATTGCACATATTTGGAAGTTCTTGATTTAGGTAACAATGAATTGAAAGACACATTTCCTAAATGGTTGGGAGCCCTACCTGATTTGCAAATTTTAAACTTGAGATCAAATAAGTTTTATGGTCCTATAAGAGATTCAAGGACTGACCACCTGTTTGCTCAAATTTTAGTCATAGATCTCTCATCCAATAGATTTAGTGGAGATTTACTGGTGAGCCTTCTTGAGAATTTTGAAGCCATGAAAATAATTGGTAAGAACAGTGAAACCCAAAAGTATGTAGCAGATATGCCTTCTGTTTTTTATACAAGTTCCTTTATAGTGACAACAAAGGGACTGGAGCTTGAACTTCCTCGAGTTTTGACTACAGAGATTATTATCAATCTCTCAAGGAATAGATTTGAAGGTCATATCACAAGCATTATTGGAAATCAAATTGGGCTTCGTATGTTGAACTTATCTCATAATCGCTTGGAAGGTCATTACCAGCATCACTACACCAATTATCTATACTTGAATCATTGGATCTCTCATCAAACAAAATCAGCGGAGAAATTCCACAACAACTTGCATCCCTCACATTTCTTGCAGTCTTAAATCTCTCTCACAATCATCTTGTTGGATGCATTCCTAAAGGAAAACAATTTGATACGTTTGAGAATAGTTCATACCAAGGGAATGATTAGCTACGTGGATTGCCACTCTTAAAAGATTGTGGCGGTGATGAAGGGGTACCACAAACGACGAATCCAGTTGAGCTAGATGAAGAAGAAGGAGAAGATTTATCAATGATCAATTGGCAGGCGGCTCTCATGGGTTACGGTTGTGGACTTGTTATTGGACTGTCCATTATATACATAATGTTGTCAACTCAATATCCATCATGGTTTTCGAGGATGGATGTAGAATTGGAACACAAAATTCTTACGAAAATGAAAAAGCACAAGAAAAGACATTAGTATGTAACCTCGAGGTATTCCACTTAATTTAAATTCATATATTTTCTACGTCCTTCATCCTTAAAGCTATTAACTTTAATTCTTCATTTTTTAAATTTGCAGGATTCAAGTCCACTGCATTGTTGGAATGAGAATAAAAGCTTTTAATTTCATAGTTTGTGATGTTTCATAAAGTGTGTGTTTTGTTTCATAAAGTGTTTGTTACATTTTATATGTTCCAGTTTCTTCTGTTGTGACTCAACAAATTCAATTGCGAGGAAAAACCATAGAATTTCATAGAATGCAAAGGGGTCAAAAGGGAAACTGGAATAACAGTAGAATACATGAGACGATTTGCTAGTAAACTGGAATAACAATAGAAAGCACATTAAAAATACTAAAACAATTCCAAATTCTCGCGTATATTATAACTTGAATACAATAGAGTTGAAAAGTTGGATACTAAGGTTTAAATCCTTGCAGAGATATCATATTTAAGAAGAAATCCAGCAGAACCGCTTAATTTGATGAGTCATGACGTCATCACGATTTTACTAACATTGTGTATTCTAGGATCTTCTAACATTGCTTTTTCCTACCTCTCTGCGCCAACATAAATTCTTGAGAGTTGCACATAACACCCAGAATGATTCTGTTGCGACTCAAGGAGAAAAGACCCAAAATAGTCCCTCATCTTTGGGTTAAGACTCAAAGTCATCCTTGAGTTTTCACATGGAGCACTAATAGTTCCTCATGTTTGCAATATTGGTGCACTTTTGGTCCTCCCCTAAACTTTTGCCTGTTTTTTAACATTAATTTTGTTCATAATTTTATGCAAGGAATATCCCATTGTCTTTTTATATATTTAGTAGAAATAACAACTCTATGTGAGAGAAGGTGAGAAGAAGAACACCTTGTTCTGTTCAGTATAAATATTACAACAGCTAAACTAAGAATATTTTAACATATAACATTGCAAGAAAAGAAAAAATTGTACTATTGCACGTGAAATCGTCGTGATGAACCTCTCGATTTTACCTGCAATATGATTTCTACTAAACAAAACAAGGTGTTTTTCTTCTCACAATCTCACACATGGAGTTATTATTTTTACTAAATATATAAAATGACGAATAAACATTCCATACATAAATTATGAATAAAATCAATGTTAAAAAATAGGCAAAATTTTGAAGGAGGACCAAAAGTGCACCAATATTGCAAACATGAAGGACTATTAATGCTCCATTTGAAAACTCAAGGATGACTTTGAGTTTAAACCCAAAGATGAGGGACTATTTTGGGCCTTTTCTCCGACTCAAGCTATAGTTGTGCTATGTCATTTCCCAACTCAATAGCTCCACTAAGTCTACAAGCACCCATCAGAGCCCCCAAGACAGTAGCATCAGCTTCAAAAGGCATCTTCTTTATGAAGTCGTATGCTTCCTGCATTAGATCAACCACACAAATTCATGTGACATTACTTCAAACAAGTAGAACCTGAAATCGACAATCTAATAGAACTGCTACAAAGGCAATCTCATTTGGTTGCAGCCCCTTTTACTCCCATGTTGACATACAACGTTAATGCTAGGGAAGAAATCATAGCATTTCCATGTGCAAACCTGCTTGTCAACTAATCACAGCAAATAAAGACATTAGTTTTCTTCTGTTGCGACTCAACCAAACTTTATTTCACTTATCGCTAGTATACTTATTTTTATGTCATTAATCAGTTAGGTAATGTTTATTTCAAGAAGAGCAAAAGAAGTTGATATCTGAATTTACTTCAAAAATTTAAGAATTAGTCTTTATACATTGAACTAATAATTTTCTTTGTAACGAACTGAATTTCTAAGACAGTCAGGCTCTTTTTGAACCAGGTAAAAGAGTAAGATAAGATTCTTGCCTAAAGGAAATAAAGATCTAGGAAATAGACGCGTTCTTGAGCTTATGCTCGAAACCAATAAAGGGATTAGCTCAAAGGAGTACTAGAAATTATGTTACAGCGAATGGTTAAAAATACACGCAAGGCCTCGTACTATAAAGAGCACGCAGTTTCTAGTCCTGTTCAAGCATAATACTTAGGACACTTAGCAGAGCTCGGATCAAATTGATGATGATTTCTTCTTCTTTATAGATAATAAGCTTATTGCTTATGCAACATGTTTAAGTTCTAGTTATCTGAACAAACTCTAGCTCTTTTTGAAACAAAATACGCAAGGCACAAGTTATATCTTACAAAGGCATAGTTTATTCCTACAAAACTTATGTTATCTAAACTTTTACCTTGCAAATTAGATACTACACAACTTATGCCGGACAAAGGCAAAAGTTCTCTTACGAAACTAGGTCATAGTTAAGGGTAATTTGACCCACAAACTTCCATTAAATGATAAGCAGGGGTAAAAATTAAAGACCATCGATTGACGGGCAATAATTAAAGACCACCCCAAAATAGGGGCAATCCGTGCAAAAACTTCTGTCACCAGAACTGCAGATCTAAATCAATCTACAAGATGAATTGTTAACATAAACCGACATCAATTGCACAAATTCTAAATGAAGAAATTCTTAAAATAGTGTGATTTAGTTGTCTTTGGGCAAAACATGCACCGTTTTCTTCCAAATGTCTCCAATCATTAAGAGTATCACTTCACTTTATACATTTCATTTTTTTCTTACCAACTTCTAATGCGAGACATTGTTCACACACCCAACCAACATAACAAATAAGCCCAGCATAATTTCATCAGCCAATTATGAAATAATCTCAGTGGACAGATTGCTTCAACCATCTGCAATCTGACAAAACTGTTTGTGCTAGATTTGGGCAGCAATAATTTGGAGCGAACAATCCCACTATGTTTGGGTGAGATGAGTGAACTTCAGGCTTTGGATTTAAGCAACAATAGTCTTAGCGGGACAATTAATACTACTTTTAGTATAGGAAACCGACTAAGAATAATCAAATTTGACGGGAATAAGCTAGAGGGGAAAGTCATTCAATCTTTGATCAATTGCAAATATTTGATAGTTCTTGATTTAGGTAACAATGAATTGAATGACACATTTCCTAAATGGTTAGGATCCCTGCCTGATTTGCAGATTTTGAGATCAAATAAGTTCTATGGCCCTATAAGGACTGACAACTTGTTTGCTCAAATTCGAGTCATAGATCTCTTATCCAATGGATTTAGTGGAGATTTACCCGAGAGCCTTTTCAAGAAATTTGAAGCCATGAAAATAACAAGTGAAAACAGTGGAACCCGAGAGTATGTAGGACATACAGATTTCTATTATTACACAACTTCCTTGATGGTGACAACAAAGGGACAGGAGCTTGAACTTCCTCGAGTTTTGACAACAGACCTAATCATCGATCTCTCAAGGAACAGATTTGAAGGTCATATCCCAAGCATCATTGGAGATCTCATTGGACTTTGTGCATTGAATTTATCTTATAATGTCTTGGAAGGTGATAACCAACATCATTGTATCATTTATCTGTACTTGAATCATTGGATCTCTCATCCAACAAAATCAGCGGAGAAATTCCACAACAGCTTGCATCCCTCACATCACTTGAAGTCTTAAATCTCTCTCACAATCATCTTGTTGGATGCATCCCCAAAGGAAAACAATTTGATACATTTGAGAGTAGATTTGAATTCAGATGCATATACGGAACTCAATTGCAAGTAAACTTATTCTTAATAGCAGTCGAGATGAGGAGAATTTTTATCCGAGAGGGATGTTTGATGTCACTATGGGTCAGTGGTATCAGCTGAACTGCTCTTAGTGGTTCAAGTAAAGGATTGATTAAGCGCGCTAGCGCGAAAGCCGTTAAAGGAATAATCTTTAAGCTAAAAGGTAAAATCATAATCCATTTTTGAAGTAATATATAGTGTGATTATTTCATTTTAGACAATTAACTCATTTTATTGATCATCCGAATGAGAATTACAAATCCCAATTAGTTAGCTTTGTCAAATACAGAGAAAAAACCCCAATCCGTACACTCTTTCCATTGTTAATTTATATAAACAATCCTAGTCTCCCAATTAGCCTAAGTATCTGATTCTAGGCGTGACTCCAACATTTATTTATTTATTTATTTATTTATATACACTCTTTCCATTGTTAGGTTATATAAATGGACTCTACCAGGGATATCTTATCTGTCATTTTAGTATAAATAGTGAGATAAATAATCTTGAAACTAATTACTTGTTTTAAAAGTCAAGAGAATTACTTGCAATATTGTGTCTAGGATTTTAAAACAAACAACCAAATTAAAAACGTACAATCCTAATTCTAATGTTTTAAGGAAATGGAGAGGCAAAAAGTTTATAAGCCGCGAGTAAGAAGATGAATTTTGTCGGAAAAAAGTATCAATTCCTCACGAAATAATGTTTGAAATATTCTCATGGCTTTCTGTTAAGTCGTGAATGCGTGTACATTTCCAAATCCTGTAATTCTCTTGTATTCGATTCAAATTTTGTGGATATCCATAGTTGTCGTTCTATGACCCGTCCTGGTGGGACAATAGTAGATTTTTCTTTGCTTAATTTGCGGTTCACAATATACCTTATTAAAATTACATTCAATCCATCACATCTATTGGTGGTTTACAATATTTGTCTATCTGAACTTAATGAATCTGTCCCATAAAAAATTGAGGTGATTTTTTTATGAAATTTCTTTTTTACCTTTCAAGTTAAGGTGCATACATAGCTAACACTCTTATCTTAAGTAGACACTTTTTTTTGAATTTTCAAATCAATTGTTTTGTCAAGGCCCATACATCACCATATACTGTTATAGACTTTTCTTCTTTTTTGTTTTTCTTCTAAAAAATTAATTGATTAACTAATTATTTCCTACTTGACTACCATTAAATTAAAGTTAATCTCCACGATGCATTATACAACGTTATGTAATATTGTATAATACTTTGGTAAGACTAATAATGTGTAATAATTGGACCAGGACTACTTGCAGAGACTTGAAAATTTTGAAATTTTCGTCTAATATATACTAAAATATCAAACAAAATGCATTATAAGTGATAGAATTTTTCTTTTGTAGCTTTTATTTGAACTTTTCTTTGCAATGACTCGTGCATTAATTTGGGAATATGTAAATTCACTAGAAGTACTATTAGAATATAAGTTTGATCATAGTTAAGTTAATATTCAATCAAGTGTATAAACCAAATAACACTCTTTTATATATATATATATATATATTCTAACTAATCAAATAAAAAATGATTTTTGACTTGATATGTTTTTTCAAGGTCTATACACCAAGAAATACTCTTATCCGAGCTAATCAAAAGTTTTAGGAATCTTTACCTTTAGGTCAAGTTCCATACACCAAGTAACACTCTTATCCTAACCAATCAAGAATTTTAAAGGTTGTTTTACTTACAATTTTTTGTCAAGGTCTATACATCAATCAATGTATTTTTATCCCAACTAATCGAACTCTTTTTGATTTATTGGCGTGAAAAGTTTTTTTCAAGGCATATACACTAATTAATACTATTCGACGGTGGTTTTGAGAAGAATTTAAATTGATTAATAATTAATTCCTATTGTTAAAGCTATTATTCTCAATTACATGTATTTTTTTTTTTTAAAAAGTGTCATTTATTTTTGACGCTTTGATCTTCTTATGTTTTATTTGATTTCCTTTAGTCTTTGACATATGTCCAAAATGAACTTATATTAAATATCAGCAATTTGGAGTTAAATTTGAAATCAAATTCAAAGCAAAGACATTGAAAATAAAATAAATAGAAACCAATGAAAGAAAGTAAAAAATGAAAAGAAAAAAAATTGCGGGTGTTTGAAAAAGTTTTAAATACAAGGCAAAGAAAAAAAAACATAGTATGTATATTAACTTACTTTATATATTAGGCAAAGAATATAAAAATAGTTTTTTTTTTTATAAAAACATATATACATGTGGTGTCGCATGTATAACACTGCAACTCAGCACATAAGGTGCAAAAAAATATAGAGGAAAAAAGTTTGTGTGGGAGGGGGGTAATAGAAACCCTGTAAATACAGAGCGTGTCTTTAAATTTTGATCATAATTCAAGGGGTACTTATGATTTTTCCTAATTTAGATTGATTAGATAATTTTCCCCAATTGTTAAAGCTAATATTCTCAAGTCATTCTTGTGCATTGACTTGGGATCACTACTCTTAACAAATCAACTTCTTATGCATGGCTTTATTTGTACACCCAACAAACATAAATATCTGGGTGAGGACTATTTGCGAAGACTTGGAATGTGACATATTCGTCTACTAAGGTATCAAAAATATTGTATTACAAGTGGTGGGATTTTTCTGTTGTAGCTTTTATTTGAACTTTTCTTTGCATTGACTTGATATTTTTTCCAGTACTTTAATTCCTATGCATTGGCACTTCAGAGTACAAAAGAAATTTATACGATTGAGTCATTTAAAACCAATTTAAGGAAAATTTATACAACAAGCTTGAATTAATGATCTAAGAAATATGAGAAGAAACCTTGTACGAGTGCGGTAAAGCAACATGATAGCTAAAAAAAATTATTTTATACTGTCAATGTATATAATTTGAATTCCTTTTATGTTCATAGAAAATTGAAGTCAAGTGGAATTATTTTTAAAATATTATAACACCCTATAACATGGGCAAATCCTAAATAACATCAGACTTTTACCATTTCTATATCAACTATAGATTTTAATAGTCCTTTTCATTGTGAATCCTTTCCTTCAAGTCAAGGTCTACCCACCAAGAAATCAATAAAAAATTTGAAGGATTTTTCGACCTGAAATGTTGTTGTCAAGGTCCTTTCCCTAGTAAATTTCTTTCGCTTAATTTGTGCTATATATACCACATCTAAATTATTGAATAGAGGAACAAAGAAAAGATATGTGATTTTTTATCTACCTACCAACTTAATTAGTTTTGAATATTTTAGTGCAGAAATGGGTTACGTAAAACTTTTTTTTTTTATGCTATTTTCCTTACTCTGTCAACTTGCTTTCTGCTCATCCTTATCTCATTTGTGCCCCAAAGATCAAGCTCTTGCTCTTCTACAATTCAAGCACATGTTTACAATAAGTTATGATGCTTCTGATCATTGTTTAGACATAAAAGGCCAATCGATTCAGTCATATCCAAAAACTCTTTCGTGGAACAAGAGCACAGATTGTTGTTCATGGGATGGAGTTTATTGTGACGAGACGACAGGAAAAGTAATTGAACTTAACCTCATTTGCAGCAAACTTCAAGGCAAGTTTCACTCCAACAGTAGCCTCTTTCAACTCTCCAATCTCAAATGGCTTGATTTGTCTGAAAATGATTTTTCCGGATCGCTCATTTCACCTAAATTTGGTGAGCTTTCTAGTTTAATACATCTTGATTTGTCATTTTCAAGTTTTACAGGTTAAAAATCAGCGGAGAAATTCCACAACAACTTGCATCCCTCAAATCACTTGAAGTCTTAAATCTCTCTCACAATCATCTTGTTGGATGCATCCCCAAAGGAAAACAATTTGATACGTTTGAGAACAGTTCATACCAAGGGAATGATGGGTTACGTGGATTTCCACTCTCAAAGGATTGTGGTGGTGATGATGGGGTAGCACAAACGACAACTCCAGTTGAGCTAGATCAAGAAGAAGGAGAAGATTCACCAATGATCAGTTGGCAGGCGGTTATCATGGGTTACAGTTGTGGACTTGTTATTGGACTGTCCATAATATACATAATGTTGTCAACTCAATATCCAGCATGGTTTTCGAGGATGGATGTAGAATTGGAACACAAAATTCATAAGAGAATGAAAAAGCACAAGAAAAGTCATTAGTATGTAATCTCCATGTATTCAATTTAATCTCTATCCTACAGAAGATTAAATTTTCATCCTTAAAGCTTTTAGCTTTAATTCTTCATTTATGAAATTTGCAGGATTCAAGTCCACTGCATTGCTGGGATGAGAATAAAAGCTTTTAATTTCATAGTTTGTGATGTTTCATAAAGTGTTTGTGTTTTGTTTCATCAAGTGTTTGTTACATTTTATATGTTTCAATTGCAAGGAAAAACCGTAGAATTTCATAGAATGCAAAGGGGTCAAAAGTGAAACTGGAATAACAGTAGAATACATGAGACGATTCGCTCAAAAACTGGAATAACAATAGAAAGCACATTAAAAATACTAAAACAATATTAAATTCTCGCGTACTTTGAAATGGAAGAAGTATTGCTCGATATCACATTTAAGAAGAAATCCAGCAGAACCGCTTAATTTGATGACTATGCAGGCTCAGGCTCATCACAGCTGAAATGTGTGCCACCAGCCCTCGGGGATTTCTCGATATCAAAAAAATCACGATCACAAAGCAGAGTTGTGTAGCTACAGAGTTGGCTCATCGAAAATTTTACAAATAAAAGTTGTTGCAGTTATCACCTTGTGTATTCCAGGATCTAACATTGCTTTTTCCCACCTCTCTGTGCCAACATAAATGCTTGAGAGTTGCATATAACGTCCAGAATGATTCTGTTGCGACTCAAGCAATAGTTGTGCTACTTCATTTCCCAACTCAATAGCTCCACCAAGTCTACAAGCACCCAAGACAGTAGCATCAGCTTCAAAAAAAAAGGCATCTTCTTTATGAAGTCGTAAGCTTCCTGTAGTAGATCAACCACACAACCATAATGTTTCATCTTAGCTGCAAGTCCAAATTCATGTGACATTGCTTCAAACAATTAGAACCCCAAATCGACAAGCTTGGCACACGCACAAGCTGATAGGACTGCCACAAAGGCAATCTCATTTGATTGCAGGCCCTTTTACTCTCATCTTGACATACATCGTTAATGTTAGGGAAGGAATCATAGCATTCAATGTGCAAACCTGCTCCATTGCATCAAATACCTGTGTTACAGCAAATAGTTAAAAATACATGTAAAGCCTCGTACTATAAGGATAATACTTAGGACACTAATAGCAGAGCTCGAATTGATGATGATTTCTTCTTCTTTTCCTGTGTTACAGCAAATGGTTAAAAATCAAATTGATGATGATTTCTTCTTCTTTTCAGATAATAATAAGCTTCTTGCTTATGCAACATGTTTAATTACTAGTTTCTAATTTTCCAACATAATATTTTCTTAATTTGAACTGAGCTCCTTTTGAAACAGAATACGCAAGGCATAACTTATTCCAACAAAACCTATGTTATCTAAACTTTTGTCTTGCGAATTAGATACTACAAAACTTATGCCGGACAAGGCAAAAGTTCTCTTGTGAAATTAGGTCATTGTCAGGGTATATTGACCCACAAGCTTTTATTAAATGATAAGCATGGGCAAAAATTAAAGACCATCGATTTGAGTGACAAAATTAAAGACCACAGAAATAGGCACAATCCGTGCAAAAACTTCTATCAATAAGACCTTAAAATCACCAGAAGTGCAGATCCAAACCAATATACAAGACGAATTGTTAAATAGACTGACATCAACTGCACAAAATTCTAAACGAAGAAACTCTTAATATTGTTGGCTTTGGGCAAAACATGCACAATTTTCTTCCAAATGTTAAAGAGTATCACTTCACTTTATGCATATCTTCTTTTTCTTATCAACTTCTAATGAGAGACTTTGTTCATACACCCAACAAACATAACATCGAGTTATTCCATCGTGGTTATCATATGCAGCTCATACCTGCAGATTTATCTCCAAAACAACACTCCGCTTCATCACTTCCTCCAGTTCCAAAGTTGTGGAAATATAAATCTGGAAAAATAATTAACAAACATTGAACAGGTTCCATGGAAAAGTAATTCACAGACTTTATGGGAACACAAAATTGACAAATAAGCACAACATAGTTTGATCAGCCAATCATGGATTTATCCAAATAATACTTTTATTTGTCCCAATTTGTTGTTAAAATTGAATTTTCCAGCAAACAAATGCATGTGTTATTACAAGTGTTGGGACTTCCATTTGAATCTTTCTTGAATTGACTTGAGAATGTGATTTGACTTACAGAGCAATGACTAAGTCTTTACATATTGTGGGACACATTGAATGTGAATATGTAATTGACTGAAAATGACTAGGTGACCATCCTGGAATTGATTACTCCAAAGCAACACTTAAATTTATTTGCTTAATTTGTGCTATATAGGATCAGTTTAAAATCAATTATGCATGGTTAAACATATTAGCACATATTGTATACTTTTTGCTATTTTTAATTGGAAAGGAGGAATCCACCTCATTCCTATATCTATGGCATATTTTTAACTCGAAGGAGATTTGAACTCAACTTCAACTTCTTCTGTACAATCATCTTGTTGGGTGCATCCCCAAAGGAAAACAATTTGATACGTTTGAGAATAGTTCATACCAAGGGAATGAAGGACTACGTGGATTTCCTCTCTCAAAAGATTGTGGTGGTGATGATGGGGTACCACAAGCGACAAATCCAGTTGAGCTAGATCAAGAAGGAGGAGATTCACCAATGATCAATTGGCAGGCGGTTCTCATGGGCTAAGGTTGTGGACTAGTTATTATACTGTCCGTAATATACATAATATTGTCAACTCAAAATCCAGTGTGGTTTTCAAGAATGGTCAATCAATTGGAACACAGAATCATTACGAGAACGAAGAAACACAAAAAAGGATTCAAGCCTAATATGTTGCGGTGAAGCAAATATAAGCCTTTACCATTCATAATCGGTGATGTTTATGTAGTGTTAGTATCCTGTGAATAAAGACATGATTTTTCTTCCTTTGAGACTCATCCATATTTGTTTTCTTTTCATCTTCTTTTTTACGGTTTATTACATGAAGACTCTTAGCTTGAGTTCATCCTAACTATTAGTTGAGTAATTGGTCTCACCCGCAAAGTCAGTTCATAAATTTATGAAGTTATTATCTTATTTTTTTCGTAATTACATTGTTAGAGTGGGTAAGAGTCCTTCAAGCTCTTATTGCAGGCACTTGAAGCCCCTCTGATTTCTATATGCCACATGACATCATAACACAAACATTGAATACCGCACTTTAAGTTCACAAAAATAAAAATTTGTAGTTACTAGTTACAGTGTTCAAATATAACGGATTCATGATCATCTTTCATCAAAAGATTGAAGAAATATCAGGAAATCATGGACCAAAGTTGCAGTCTGCTATCTTAGCAGTTAAAAAGTTGGAGAAACAACCTCGAAAACCAAAGTTAGAATCCTAGAAGAGGTGATACTGGAAGAACTCTTCCCTAAGTCTCGGATGGTAAAGTTATCCAATATGGTGGAAGGTAGACGGTACCAATTGAATTAATCGAGCAGAACACAAGCTGAGAGATACATGCAATAGTGTTTAAAGCCTAAACTAAGATTAGACATGAACACACAACTGAATGATAGAATTGCTAATGATTGAAACCCATATGGATTTGACACTTCACTCGGGAAGGAAACAAACAGAACAACTTGCCTTTAAACAATGTTTTTCATGATCATCTATTGTTCAGATTAATTAACTAGCAAACCGCTCCATAACTTCTCAGGGTAAATAAAAAGATTCAGAAAAATGAAAGTAGAAAACAAAAAGAATTACCTTGCCAAGCAGACTTTGGAACCAGGTTTGATGTGCATTTTCACAAAAAATGTATCCTCCTTGATCTGCCAAGCTATGACATCAACTTTCTTTAAGCAGTGCTTCAATCTCTGTGCAAAACCAATACGAAGGATCCTTTTAGCTGATTTTGATGAGTTGAGATTTCATCACCAAGCAGGCTCATCGACAATTTTGCAAATAAAAGCTGCTACAGTTATCAGCTCTACTAAATAAAACTGTGGGCTGGAACCTTTATTCCAGCATCTAATATTGCTTTTCTTAAGGAAGCGGCATGATTCCACCTCTCTGTGCCAGCATAAATGCTTGAGAGTGCACATATCGCCCTGAATGATTCGGTTGTGATTTAAGCAATAGTTGAGCTACTTCATTTCCCAACTCAATGGCTCCATGAAGTCTACTAGCACCCATCAGATCCCCCAAGAAAGTAGCATCAGCTTCAAAAGGCATCTTCTTCATGAAGCCATAATGTTCCATATTAGCTACAAGTCCGTATTCAAGTGACATTGATTCAACCAATTGGAAACCGAAATTGACAAGATTGGCACGCGCACAAGCTGATAGAACTGCCACAAAGGTAACTCATTTGGTTGCAGCCCCTTTGATTCTCCCTACCATTCAAAGCTAGGGAAGAAATTCCAAGTGCAAACTGATTGCTAACCATCACATCAAATACCTTCAAAGCATACCAAACAACCCATCTTCCCATAAAATGCAATCAACGCAGTCGTCATGAAGACACTCAACCCCTCATTCCTTACCATGTACTTCCCTCCCTAGATATAACGCCACACCAAAATCCAAAAACATGCAAGAAGAAAAAATATTGACAAAAGTAACCTCATTTGGCTTCAATAAACCACACTTCACATCCTCTTGTACCATCATATTCTTGAAAAAACTTAACAGCAACTTCAGAGCACCCGTTCTTCATATACCCATGAATCATACAAATCCATGAATAAACATCTCTATAAGGCATACGAGAAAACATCAAACCCAAACCCATATCCCCATTTTCCCCCACAAGCATCAAGTATCGCATTATATGAGACAACACATGGTTTAGGAATTTCATCAAACACCATGCATGCACTCCCGAGACCCGAGTTCACCTGCATGGATCAGTGGCGGAGCCAGAAATTTCATCAAGGGTGTTCAAATTTTTTTTTTAATAAGTTAGTTGAATGTTATTTATTTAACCTAGTGATTCTACCATGAACGATCTAAATATTTGTCAGTATCAAATATAAACAATCGAGTTTTTCTTCTTCTTTTTGATGCATTGACTTTATATGATAAAAATATATGATTATTGTTTTTAAAGTGAAATATTGATAGAACAAATGCATCTAGTTTTACAAAATATAAATCACACCAGTAGAAATTTTTTTCTTAAAAAAAAGAAGAAGATAAAATGCATGTATTGATTTTAGCTTTGGGTTTAAAGTTGTTAACATATATAAACACAATTTTTTTAATGTAAAATGTTGCCTTTTTTGTTTTCACCATTCGAAAGTACATCATATCCTAGATAAAAATTAGAAATACATGATTTTTAATATTCAAAAAAAAATAATTTATTCATATATGTTACTCTATATTATTAAAATTTTAATATTAATAATTAAGAAACTTGAGGAACATGATAATGGTGTGTGAGGTTGTGTTCTATATCAAAATAAAATTAAAACGGTTGTGTGCTCCATGGGATTTGAACCTGCGCACAAAGGGTGGAAATGAACAAGTTTTACCACTGTGCCACGGAAGAGTTTATGTTAAGGTTGTTCAACATTAATTATTTATCCCTTAAATACAAAATTTGACCTCTCTATATCGTTTAACCACCCTTCGATGGCTGTAGCTCCGCCCATGGCATGGATATACAGCCTAATAAAAGATGTACACACAAGCAATTTATTTTGTTAAGTGCGAATGAATATATATATATATATATATACACACACACATAAATAAACATAGTTGGACTACTATGACTCAAACCACCACCATTCACCAACCATAATTTATCACAAGCACCTACCAAACTTTTAACTACTATGCAAACAAATAGGACCACAAATATGAGCTAAAGTTGATTTCTTTTATCATCCATCAAAGTCCTTCCTTGCATTTGCTAAGATGAAATGCTTACATGTACATTGCTGCTATTATTGTTGTATTTAAGAGCTAATCAAACTTGAATTTTTGACTTAGAAATGTTGTTGATGTGGTCTCTATACATCAATTAATATTCTAATAGACTTTTCTTTTCCTCCCACGGCCGGCTATTATATGAAGCAACTGAAATTGTTGCATTAGGCCCCCAAAATGGGGGGTGGGGGCATTTTCCACCAATCATGACCTATGAATATAATCTTATGAAGTAGATTTTGTTTTAGATTTGTGATAATGTGATCTTTGACTAAATTATGAGAATGAAAGTTGATTGGACATCTAAATCATAACTTTTACTTTTTCCCTTCTCTTTCCTGGGAAAATTTTACACTTGTATACTTTGGCTTGTAATTTCTATTATTTTCTAAAAAATATTGTTGAGTGTTGACAACTTAAAATTTGATTGTTACTAGGTGTGCTTCTTGGAATTGATCACTCCAAAGTTACAAGTAGTAGATTTTTTTCTATGTTTAATTTGTGGTTCATCCATCTGCCACATCCATTGGTGGTACACAGTTTATTGATAACATTAATTAATTCATGGGTAGGTATTGACAAAAGCTCACACCTTTGATCCACAACAGTAAATTTGAATGAATGTGAGTAGATGAGCTAGCAATAGTAAATTGTCTTTTGCTTTGTGCTATATAAACCTCATCAAAATTATTGAATAGAGACAAAAAGCAAGAATTGGAAAACTTAGTACTCTTGATATATATTTTGAGCGCAAAAATGGGCATTGGGAAACTTGCATTGTTTCTGCTATACGCGTTTCTCTGTCAACTTGTTTTCTCCTCATCTTTACCTCATTTGTGCCCCAATGATCAAGCCCTTGCTCTTCTTCAATTCAACCACACGTTTACTACAAATCCAGATTCTTCTTATAGTGGTTATTATCTAAAAACAGTTAAATGGATTAGGAGCACAGATTGTTGTTCATGGGATGGAGTTAAGTGTGACGAGACGACGGGACAAGTGATTGAGCTTGATCTCAGCCGCAGCCAACTTTGAGGCAAGTTTCATTCCAACAGTAACCTGTTTAAACTCTCTAATCTTAAAAGGCTTGATTTGTCTGATAATAATTTTTCCGGATCACTCATTTCACCTAAATTTGGTGAGTTTTCTAATTTGACGCATCTTGATTTGTCGTTTTCACGTTTTACAGGCCTAATCCCAGCAGAAATCTATCACATTTCTAAATTATACGTTCTTCGTATCCAGAGTAATCCATATGAGCTTAGATTTGGACCTCACAATTTTGAATTGCTCATTAAGAACTTGACCCAATTAAGAGAGCTTGACCTTTACGGTGTGAACATCTCGTTCACCATTCCTTTAAATTTCTCTTCATATTTAACAACTCTACAGCTTCCATACACACAATTACGTGGGATATTGCCCGAAAGAGTTTTCACCTTTCCAACTTGAAATTTCTTGATTTATCATCCAATCCCCAGCTCACAGTTAGGTTTCCCATGACCAAATGGAATAGCAGTGCATCACTCATGAGGTTATATCTCAGTGGTGTAAATTTTACTGGTAGGATACTTGAATCATTTAGCCAGCTAACTTCATTGCTTCTTCTGGTGATGAGTTATTCAAATCTCTTAGGGCCCATTCCTAGACCTCTATGGAATCTCACCAACATAGAGATTTTGTTGCTCGGTAACAACAATCTTGAAGGACCGATTTCTCAGCTCTTGAGATTCGGAAAGCTCAGGGAATTATCACTTAGAAATAACAACTTCGATGGCCAACTTGAGTTCTTATCCTTTAACAGAAGCTGAGCGCAACTTGCAACCTTAGATTTTTCGTCCAATTCTCTAATTGGTCCAATTCCATCCAACATTAGTAGACTGCAAACCCTACAATCATTCAACTTGTCATCAAACTACTTGAATGGAACTATACCTTCCTGGATATTCTCCCTTCCTTCACTAACTGATTTGGACTTGAGTGATAACCATTTTGGTGGGAAAATTCAGGAGTTTAGGTCCCAAACATTTTTTTTGTTCTGTAAAACAAAATCAGCTGGAAGGTCCTATTACAAAGTCACTCCTAAACCAGCAGCACCTAGGATTTCTTCTCCTATCGCAAAATAATTTCAGTGGACAGATTTCTTCAACTATCAAAAAAAAAAAAAAACCTGATGGTCCTGGATTTGGGAAATAATAATTTGAATGGAGCAATTCCATAATGTTTGGGGGAGATGAGTGCTATTTTGGTTTTGGATTTGAGCAACAACAATCTTAGTGGGACAATTAATACAACTTTTAGAACTGGAAACTCACTGGACATCATTAAATTGGACGGAAATAAGCTACAGGGGAAAGTCCCACGATCTTTGATCAATTGCAAGTATTTGAAACTCCTTGATCTAGGTAACAATGAATTGAATGACACATTTCCAAACTGGTTGGGGACCCCATCTGATTTGTTGAATTTAAGCTTGAGATCAAATAAGTTGCATGGTCCAATTAAAGTTTCAGGAAATAGAAACTTGTTTTCGCAGCTTCAAATGATGGATCTATCATCCAATGGATTTGGTGGGAATTTACCAGCAAGTCTTTTTGGGAATTTGCAATCCATGAAGATAATTGATGAGCATACAAGAACCCCACGGTATGTAGGAGATGAATATAGGCGTTATTATGATTATGTGACGACAATTACAACAAAGGGACTGGATTTTGATTTTGTTCGTATTGTGACTACAAACATGATTGTTGATCTCTCAAGGAATAGATTTGAAGGTGGCATTCCAAGTATTATTGGAGATCTTGTTGGACTTCATACATTTAACTTATCTCACAATGGCTTGGAAGGTCTTATACCAGCATCACTACAACATTTATCTGTACTCGAATCATTGGATCTCTCATCCAACAAAATCAGCGGAGGAATTCCACAACAACTTGTATCCCTCACATTTCTTGCAGTCTTAAATCTCTCTCATAATCATCTTGTTGGATGCATCCCAAAAGGAAAACAATTTGATACGTTTGAGAATAGTTCATACCAAGGGAATGATGGACTACGTGGATTTCCACTATCAATAGATTGTGGTGATGACGATGGGGTACCAAAAGTGACAACTCCAGTAGAGCTAGAGGAAGAAGAAGGAGGAGATTCACCAATAATAAGTTGGCAGGCGGTTCTCATAGGTTACGGTTGTGGACTAGTTACTGTACTATTCGCAATATACATAATGTTATTAACTCAAAATCCAGCATGGTTTTCAAGGATGTTTGATGAATTAGAACCAGAATTATTACGAGAAAAGAAATTAGTGTGTAACCTCTAGGTGTTCAACTTAGATCTCTTCTTTTGGTTCAATAATTAGATATTAGCATTTCATTTGATCTTTTTTTTTTTGTGAACTATGAACTGACATATGCTCTAGTCTTTATAAAGCATTTTCTTAAAATATTTTTGTTGCCTTATTGTTCTACTTAACTATGAAAAAGGTTGTAGATGTTTTACAATCCATACATTTTATCTTTCGGAAGATTATATTGTTTATACATTTTATCTATTCTAGCTCTGAAGTTTAATTCTACATTTTTTAAAGTTGCTGGAGATTCAAATAAAAGCTTTTACTTTTATAGTATGTGATGTTTCATAAAGTATTTGTTACCCTATGAATAAAGACAGGACTTTCTTCCTTTCAGATTCAACCATATTTTGTTTCAACCATTTGTCTTAGGCAGTAGAAATATCTTCAAGCCTAATCATTAGTTAACAATCTCCCAAGGCCTATTCAATTGAAAAACAGAAATCGGACACAAACATGAATCTTTAGATCGTTGAGTCGGATGATATGTGCCATCACTAAAAACATTGTATTTCACTCAACTCTTCCACATGACATCATAACTACAAACATAGAACAGATAACTTAAAGTTCAGAAGAAAAAAAAATATGTAGTTACAGAGTTCGAAAATACTTTTATACAGACTAATGATGGTATTTCATCAAAAGATCAAAGTAACATCAGGAAACAATGGACCAAAGCTGCAGTCTGTTCTCTTAACTATCTTAACTTTTTTCATTGAAGCGACAGCAAAATGCCCAACTGGTGTATCATGAGAAAGAGACTTATTCTCAGAAATGGGAATCTCTTGGTCCATAACTCAGAATATCTAGTGTCTAACACGGCGTCATGGTCTCAGAAAAAGAATCTTCTGTTACTATAATCAAATGAATTCAGAACTACACACTATAGGGGCAGCCTTTCATGATATCTCTATAACATGGAGCATACAGTGTCACAAAAAATTAAAGGAAAGAAAACATGTCACAACTTCATTTAGGAAGAAATCAAGCAGAACCGCTTGCCTATAGGTGATGTTTATCGTGATCAACTATTGTTCAGATTAATTAATTAGCAAGCCGCTCTATAATTTCAAAGTTTAGTGGCAAAGAAAAAGATTCAGAAAAAGAAAAAACAAAAGAAATACCTCGACAAACAGACTTTGGGACCAGGTTTGCTGTGCATTTTCACAAAAATGTGTCCTCCTTCTTGATCAGTCAAGCTATGACTACTGCTTTCTTTAAGCAGTGCTTCAATCTCTGTGCTAAATCCATATGCAGGATCCTTTTAGATGAGTCGAGATTCCATCACCAAGCTGCTGCAGTTATCAGCTTACTAAAAAAACTGTGAGCTGGAACCGTGTGTATTCCAGAATCTAACACTGCTTTTCTCAAGGCAGCAGCATATCCATCCTCTTTGCGCCAGTATTAATGCATGAGAGTTGCACATAACGCCCAGAATGATTCAGTTGCGACTCAAGCAATAGTTGAGCTACTTCATTTCCCAACTCAATAGCTCCAGCCTCCATGATGTCACGACCCGATTTCTCAAGTCATGATGTCACCTACTATAACCCACTAGTAGGTAAGCCAACCCGTAACCCGGAACAACAAGTAATGGGTCTGAGGGTAGAAACTAAACAAGAGTAGGCAAATAACAATATAAACAGGCGGAAGCAAACCAAAAACATATATACAAATAAAG
>JAJOOR010009097.1:0-30459 GCA_036250505.1 Solanum acaule
AGTGAAAAATTAGGCATAAAAACAAAAGTAAAGGAGGTCAAAGAATATATTTATAATGGAGCAATGAACTTGGGCTAATAAGAAAATTTAGTGGGCTAATGACCCTAAAATGTAAAAGATATGTAAAAAATATAGTCTTGATTTTATATTGATATTTTAAAAATATTTATTGATAAAATCTTTACAAATAAAACACTACTAAAAATATATATAAAAAATATTTTTAAAAATTAATAGCCCACGGGCTGGCCTCTGAGGCTTGCGGGTTGGCCCTACGAGGCTACGGGCCAAACGAGGCTGGGCTAAAAAGCCTCGTTCCTAAATGGGCCAAATAAATTAAGCCCAACCCCACTTAATTCAAGGGTTGGGTTGGGCCGGCCTCGCGGGCCAAGCCCATTTTGATGGCTCTACTAAGAGTATAGAAAGTTGACGTCTATGAACACGACATCAATACTTACAAATTTTCATTTATGAATCACACACTTCGGTGAATACTTACAAAAATACATTTATGAATCACACACTTCGGTGAATACTTACAAAAATACATAATAGTCAACATTAGATTTAATGAAAAAATGCTGATCATTCCACCATTCCTTCCACAAAAAACTAGCTAGTTTAAAAGACTTGATTTTTTATTTTTAAAAATATTTATTGATAAAAACTTTACATATAAAACACTACTAAAAATATATGTAAAAAATATTTTAAAATATTTATAGCTCACGGGCTGGCCTCTGAGGCTTGCGGGTTGGGCCTACGAGGCTAGCAGGCCAAATGAGGCTAGGCTAAAAAGTCTCGTTCCTAAATGGGCTAAAAAAATTAAGCCCAACCCCACTTAATTCAAGGGTTGGGTTGGGCCTACCTAGCAGGCCAAGCCCATTTGGACAACTCTAATTGGGATAAAACACTCCCTAACAAATGCAACTGCGTACTTAGAGAGACTCAAACCTGAAACCTCTGATTAAAGATGAAGAAGTACTACTTACCACTTGGTCACAACCTTTATTGATAAGGTTCATTTTCTTCTATTATAAGTTGATGACCATTTTCACACATTCATATCCTTGTAAAACTATTATTCTTCATCTTTACTCAATTATATATTCTCAATATGTTATGATATTGTTAGTTTTAGATCATATACTACCTTATATATAGTGAGCTATTATTGGGTCTTAGTTCGCATAAACAACATCTTGCAATGACAAGGCACAAAAAAAAGATTATTTTATTCAAAATCTGCAAAAAAATAAGTCTGTTTTGTAATTGCAAACTCAACTCAACCTCAAAAATTATTATTTTCCTTATAAGATATATGCAGAATATTCAATTACGAATATACTAGATATCCGAGCTCTAAATGATTCTTTTTGAATCCAAAAGCAAGGACTTTGCGATTCTTATAAATCTTGAATTGAAATTTCATCCAATAAAACAAAGTATTATATAAATCTCCAAAATAATAGATATAAATATCTCACGGTGAGAATTGATCAAGACCAATATGTAAGTAGACAAACAACCTATTTCTTGATCAATATGAGACTTAACCATTAACACTCCTCCAAACGTTCAAGAGCGTGATCAATAACATAACACGAGAGCTCAATATTGAGAAACACAATATATAATAGGGAACCTTTAACAATGACCTAATTAAGTAGACAAACAACCTATCTCTCGATCAATATGAGACTTAACAATTAACACTCCCCCACACGTTCAGGAGCGTGATCAATAACATAACCCCAGAGCTCAATATTGAGAAACACAATATATAATGGGGAACCTTTAACAATGACCTAATTAATTAAGTCAAGCCATACTGTTGGGACTTTTTACAATGAACAATAGCAGCCTCAATTGAATCCTCAACAATCTCTGAAGTAAAAGTATTATTGGAGTTGAATGAAGAATTAGATGATGTTGAGAAAGAGCCACCATTTGTGGAAGAATTAGTTGTTGTTGAAGAATGCCACCTTGATGTTCTATTACTAGTTTTTTTCTTGGAGACTTTGATGTCCTTATCATTTGTGCAAGAAGATATGCTAAACAAAGACTTAAGAAATGCCCTTGAAGCTTTGAACTTTTTGATGATTAAGGAACGTTCAATCATGAGCTTAGACCACAATTTCTTAGGACTTATTATATTATAATCATTTGGATTAAGTTCAAAACTCACCATGCAAGTTTGTGATGGTGAACTGATTGGAGTGATAAACAAATTTATGTAAAAGCTATCTTCTAAATCTTCTTCTTGAAAGAATTTTTGGTGAAGAGGAAGGAGTTTGCCTCTATAGAAGAGTTCATCAGCAGGAGAAATTGTGTTTTCTTTGTTATAATTTGTAATTTGAAACTCAAATTCTTTGTTTTGAGGAGATGATGATGAAAAGTAATAGTAAGAGCTCACTTCAATGTCTATATATTCTTCATCATCTAAATGATCGATTGATGATGGAAGAGGATTTTTGGCCATTTACTAGGAAAAATGTGTGTATTTTAATTTCAAGATGCTTATGGGAGGAGTTGAGGGTAAAGGATCTTTGAAGTTTAGATGGTGTCAAGAGAGAGTTTATAAATATATTGGGCGAAAGAAAATGAGTCATCGCACAAGTAATTTTTTTATTTTTTTCATGTCAACAAAAAGAACACGTGGTTGCTATAATAAATTCTCTGTGTCTTTTGGGCAATACAAATTTTATCATTGAAAAATAATAAAAAGTTGTCAAATATATATTCCTTTCATTTACTTTTATTTATCTACTATATTAACATATACATCTTTAGTTTTACTTGTTATTTCTCTTTTTTTATTCTTTTATTTTATCCTCAACATTAATTACTTTTTCTCTAAAGACCTAAGATTAAATATTTATTAATATAAATGTTGTGATAAAATTTATATTATAGAGGCCAAGATTACAACATGCCTCTATAATATGGCCAGGAGAATCATGCTAATTAATATAATCTGCAATAAATAATTATTATTGAGGGTAAAATAATTTCATATTCATATTATGAGTATTTCTTTTCTTTTTTTAAAAATAAACTTGATATATTAAAAGTGAAAAGCAAAAGTAAAAAATATTTTCAATATAATGGACAAATAAAAGTAAGCGGGGAAAGTATTTGACAACTTTCTACTATGTTTCAATGGTAATATTTACTCAATAATTCAAAAAAAAAAATTGTTATAACAAATGCGTGTTCTTTTTGTTGACATAAAAAGGATAAAAATTTCTTTTTGTCTTTTTTATTTTTTTTCCTGTCCCTATATTTTGTCCTCAATATTATCAAGCTATATAAAATAACTATTAAACCTGACAACATCACTTACATTTTTATTTACATATAAATAGTGAAAATAGAAAAAAAAAACACGAAAACAAACGATTAAATAAATATA
The DNA here is from genome assembly GCA_036250505.1 of Solanum acaule. Lineage (NCBI taxonomy): Eukaryota > Viridiplantae > Streptophyta > Magnoliopsida > Solanales > Solanaceae > Solanum > Solanum acaule. The sequence continues at coordinate 3,416 of JAJOOR010009097.1, forward strand.
ATGAAAGAATGAATATTAATTTATTTTTTTAAAGTCAGTGTCGTTTTATTTTTCTAAAAAAAAAAAAAAGAAGGCTCATTCTGACATGAGCCTTACCCCTTTGATTTTAATGCCGTTAACGACTTAATCCAAATATTGCCCTTTTGATTTGAGCCCTCAAATTATTAGCCCTTTTAAAAATTCGATCAATTATATAACTCTTTTGACTCCAAACTCTCTTATTAATAGTGCTAAGGCAATTATGGTAATTAATAATGAAAAAATTATTGTATATGTATTATGAGAAAACTATCTAAACAAACATATCTACTATATATACTAAATTCCTCTATATTTTAAAATTATTATGTAATTTTTCTCTCCTCCCCTCTCTCTTTCTCCATCTTTCTCTGTTTACCCCTCATTCTACGTCTCTTTCTCCCCACTTTTTGCTTGATTTATGATGCTTATTAGTGTATATTTTGATATCATATGTGTATTTATGCACGAATACATTGATAAATATATCAATGCATATTTTGATACTAAATGTATTTGGTATCAAGATACATGTATACTAAATATTTAATATCATAGATACGGATAAATTGATATCGAATATATGGAATGAAATTGATATCATGAATGAAATTGATTTTGGATACATATATATATATATATATATATATATATATATATATATATTTATATATATGAATTGATAATGGATACACAAAACATAAAATGTGTGAAACTCATATACATTCTAAAATACAAATACATAGGGAGAGAGGCGAGCGGGAGAATTAGCTAGTGTATCACAGATACATACAAATCACGCTTGGATATATTGTATCTTGAACAAATTACACCTACTTTGATCCATATATATATATGAGATACATATATTTGTTCCATCCGATACATGTGTTTGAATTCCTTAATGACAATTCTAATTGCATGAAACTACTATTGAAGTGTAGTTAACTAAAATGTTATTTAATTTTATGATCTTAAGCATATCATATAAAAAAATTGAAACTAAAGAGTTGTCAAAAAGAAAAGAAATATTTTTTTAAAACGAACTATAAGGTTTCAAACAAATTGAAACGGAGGAATATATGTGTTCCTTGAACAGTAGTGATCATATTAATTCCCAGGATGCCTCCTCCTACTATTTTGAAACAGTTTTTTTTTTTTTTTTAGTAATTATGCATATTTCTCAATAGCTAACTCCTAAATTATAAATAAAATTGATACATGTGGCTATGTGGGTAGTCCTTTTGCTGAAACTGACATTTATGTACGTTTTTTATGGGACATATTGAATATACAAGTAACTAGTTATAGTTAGAATATCATTCTTTATGGCATTTAACTTCCTCTAGTATCGATTACGATCTTGTGGAGGTTTATGCTCCGATATATCTTGATTCTCTTTCATATACACCTCATGTACCCATCTAACTTATAATACATCTTCTTTTTTTTAACTATTAATTGCCACAAGAACTTACCCAATGATGCCACTTTTGACAATTTGCTTCCTTTGATATAATTCATACCACCAAACTTCTTAGGCACACATACCTTGTACCACACTATTAGCGTGGTCTTCTTTTTATCCTCAGAGCTACACAATAAGTACACCCTACATTTTTTGTCAACTTCTTTTATCACTCTTTGGGATAATATGAAAATAGATCCTCAGAAATATGAATAGAAAGTAGTATCGAGATAATCACCTGCAATCTCCTGCATATGACAATTGTTTTGAGTAGACTTTTGTGAAAACTGTTTCTATTATTACTTAACAGGTCAAGCTTTTTCTAAATAAATATATTATTTCTTTTCTTTTTAAGCACATTCTTTTTTAAGAATATTTTTTTATTAGCGAATGTTAATCCTAATTCAATTTGGAAAAGATTAAGAAATGAAATTATTTTCTAATTGATTTTATCATTATTTAAATGAAAATTAATAATGGGATTACTATAATCTTATATGACTTATCTTTTCAGTTAAAAAATTTGGATGAAGCTATTTTATTTTAGTTGATAAAATGAGATTAAGAAGAAAAAAATGCTTTCTATTTATTTATTAGTTAACGTAATTTAAAAGAAAAGAAAGAAGAATAGAATTCTTTAAAAGCAATGTTTTTATTGGGAATAGGATATGTTTAAAAAGAAAACGACTGATATATCGATTCGGAAAAAAACATTTTTAATCTATTAAACAATAATAGGAGCCTTTTTAGATTAAACAATTAGCGGTAGAGACATTTCTAAATGAAGCTATTAATCACAAGAATATTTTTAGATGGAACTATTAGTACATTTTTATTCTTAAATATAATCATTTGCTTTGGTGTGATATTTCCTATAATAGTATTGTGAGTTTGTCTGGACACGTCAGGGTCACTTTTTCATGCCATGTTTATTTGGTATTATTAGTACCTTCTTAAAAACTTTTTGTTTTTGTTTGTTTAGTTGAAAAGAAACTTAACTACTCAAGCTACTTTTCTGTTATTTGGAGATGCTCAAATGGGAACATGATTATTAACCAAAAAGTTGTAAAGGGATGTTGTGATTTCTTTGTTACTGCTTCCATTATTATTTATATATCATTATTTTAGATTTCACGTACATTAGAAAACTAAGTAAATTTACTATTCTATCTTTATTTAATATTGTTTTGAAGTCAAATTTTTAATCAATGGACATGAATGATTTATTTAGTTTTTCTATGTTGGTCAAATGTATATTTCAGAGCTAATAACTCACAATGGTAAAATAGGACAACATAAATATGTCTTCTTGTTTTATTACCCAACAGGTGAACAAATTCATTCATTTAATTGTCAAGCTTTAGTTTCCTGATCTTCAATTACCCATTGGTTGGGTGAAACTTAATATGGATGGTTGTAGCAAGGGTTATTCGGGTTCTGGAGGAGGTGGGGGCATTGTCAAAGACCACAATGGTCATATGATAATTGCCACAGAATTTTATGGGAATTGTAGCAATAACTCAGCAGAAGCCATGGCTATGCTAAAAGGTATTTATGTATGCCTCAACAACGGACTCACCTATGTTGTAGTAGAAACCGACTCAATCATCATCCTTAATTGTTGGGTATAGCAAGAGTTAATGGGAAATGGAGGGAAGATGAAAAGAGGAATTGAAAAAGATTCTCTTATGCTTTAAGAAAAGGTATTTCTCCCTCATTGGTGGTGGAAAGAAAAATTGAAGTGTTTAAGTAGAGAAACACTTCTACTAGTTGTTAAAAGGGTCGGAAAGAGGGACCCCCCTCGTGCCGTCATCGTCGTCTTTACGGTGAAGATCAAGCCCACTGATAATGTTACGATGGTTGTTGCTGCACCAACCCGAACTGTTGTACCACCAGCAGAGAAACCGGGAAAATTCTCTGGTATGAATTTCAAAGGATGACAGCAACGGTTATTTTTTTGACATACCACTCTTGGTCTGCAGAAATTTACTAATGAAGAAACTTCAGTGCCTGCTGCTGATATGTCAGACTGAGAAAAGTTCATGATTATTGAAGCATGGACACATGCAGACTTCCTATGTAAGGGCTACATTCTGAGTGCTTTAGAGGATGACTTATATAATGTCTATAGTGCAATGACAACTTCAAAAGAATTGTGGAATGCACTTGAGAAGAAATATACAACAGAGGATGCATGCTTGAAAAAGTTTGTGGCCGCAAAGTTTTTAAACTATACAATGTCAGATAGTAAAACTATTGGATCACAAGTGCAGGAACTTCAACTTATTTTCCATGATCTGATTGCTGAGGATATGGTAGTAAATGAAGCTTTTCAGGTGGTTGCAATGATCGAGAAGTTACCTCATTCGTGAAACGACTTCAAGAATTGTTTAAAGCACAAACGTAAGAAAATGAAGCTTGAAGATCTTGTAATAGGAAGATAACAAGACCGCCGAAAAGAAAGTCTCGTGGGAATTCGACAATAATGAGAGTTAATATTGTTGAAGAAGCTCCTACCAAAGGCAAAAAGAGAAAGAAGTCCAACGAACAAAAGTCAGAACAGGCTAAGAAGAAATTCAAGGGCAACTGTTACAACTGTGGTAAGGCTGGTCACAAGTCTTCTGATTGTCGTTCTCCAAGAAAGGACAAGGACAAAGGCAAAAGTCAAGCAAACATCGTGGAAGAGATGGAAGATGTAGATGACATCTGTGCAATGATCTCGGAGTGCAACTTAGTTGGACATCCCAAGGAGTGATTTCTCGACTCAGGTGCCACTCGACATATTTGCTCTGCAAAAAAAGCCTTTTCAACGTATACTCCTGCTGAGTTCGATGAAGATTTATTCATGGGAAACACATCAACAGTAAGGATTGTAGGAACTGGAAAAGTAATGTTGAAAATGACATTCGGCAAGGTGTTGAATTTGAACAATGTTCTGCACGTTCCTACTATTAGGAAGAATTTAGTTTCTGTTGCACTACTCGTTAATAATAAGTTTAAGTGTGTCCTAGTTAGTGACAAAACTGTAATAAGTAAGAATGAGATGTTCTTAGGAAAGGGCTACCTCACTGAGGGCCTCTTCAAACTGAATGTAATGGTCATTGACAGTATTAATAAGAATTCTGCTTCTGTTTACTTATTGGAGTCAAATGATTTATGACATGCTCATTTGGGACATGTAAATTACAAAGCCTTGCGAAAATTGATTACTTTAGATATATTGCCTGATTTCAAATGTGATAAATCGAAATGTGAAATCTGTGTGGAATGTAAGTTTGTTAAACATCCTTATAAGTCTGTTGACAAGAATTCTAAACCTTTAGAATTAATTCACACAGATATATGCGATATGAAGTCAATACCATCTCGCGGTGGGAAAAAGTATTTTATAACTTTTATTGACGATTGCACCCGATTTTGTTATGTATATTTGCTTAATAGTAAAGATGAAGCAATTGATGCATTTAAGCAATACAAAAATGAAGTGGAAAATCAATTTAATCTAAAGATAAAAATGAATCGGAGTGATAGGGGTGGAGAATACGAATCTCCTTTTGCAGAGATATGTTTGAAATGTGGTATTATTCATCAAACTACTGCACCCTATACTCCACAGTCAAATGGTTTGGCGGAATGAGATAACAGAACATTAAATGAAATGATGAATGCCTTGATAATCAGTTCTAGTTCACCGCAAAACTTGTGGGGGGAAGCCATCCTTATGGCTAACAAGATACTCAATAGGGTACCCCGTATAGTAGCAAAACGCAATCGATTCCATATGAGTTATAGAAAGGAAGCAAACTCAACTTGAAATATTTCAAAGTGTGGAGGTGCCTAACCAAGGTAGAGGTTCTTTTACCCAAGAGGGTGAAAATTGGATCCAAAATAGTGGATTGTGTATTTATTGGAAATGATGTGATCAGTAAGGCCTATCGGTTTTTGGTCCACAAATCTAATAATCCAGAAATTCATGTTAATACTGTAATTGAGTCAGATAACGCTGAGTTCTTTGAACACATTTATCCGTATAAAATTGAATGTGAGTCGACAAGTGAAAGACCTAAACGATCACATGAAGAATTAATGGAAAATACACAACCTAACAAGGATCCTAGGTGTAGTAGTCGCCAATGGAAATCCACTTCTTTCGAACCAGATTTTGTGGCATTCTTGCTTGAAAATGAGCCTCAAATATTTAAAGCAGTTGTATCTTCGTCTGAGTCAACGTATTGGAAAAAAGCAGTCAATAGTGAGATTGAATCAATTTTAATTAACCATACTTGGGAATTGACTGATCTTCCTCCAGGAAATAAACCTTTAGGATCAAAGTGGATCTTTAAAAGGAAAATGAAAGTCGATGGGACTATTGACAAATAAAAGGCTAGACTAGTAGTCAAAGGATACAAACAAAAGGAAGGTCTGGACTACTTTGATACATACTCTCAGTAACAAGGATAACATCAATTAGGATGTTAATATCACTAGCGGCAGTGTATGATCTTAAAATCCACCAAATGGATGTCAAGACAACCTTTTTAAATGCAGAATTGGAGGAAGAAATTTACATGGAACAACTTGAAGGGTTTGTAGTTCTGGTAAAGAAGAGAAAGTGTGCAAGCTTGTGAAGTCGTTTTATGGGCTCAAGCAAGCACCCAAACAATGGCATGCTAAATTTGACCAAACAATGTTGGCAAATGGATTTAAGATTAACGAATGTGATAAATGTGTTTACAGTACCAACGTCCCGAATCATAAAGTCATTGTTTGTCTGTGTGTTGATGACATGCTAATAATAAGTAAATATATTGACGATACAAATGTTATTAAGCGCATGATGTCCAGTAAGTTCGATATGAAGGACTTAGGAGTTGTTGATTTGATCTTAGGGATCAGGATTCTCAAAACTCCTTAGGGACTAGCATTATCTCAATCTCATTATATTGAAAGAGTATTGGATAAGTTCAGGTACTTGAATTTCAACAATGTCAAAACTCCAATTGATCTAAGATTTACATTTCAAAAAGAATGAAAGTGAAAGTGACTCTCAATTGGAATATGGCAGAGTGTTGTAAAGTTTGATGTATATTATGAATTGTACGTGACCAGATTTAGCATGTGCTATTAGCAAACTGAGTCGGTTCACTAATAATCCTAATCAAACTCACTGGATGGCAATGAAACGTGTGTTGAGGTATCTGAAACATACACAACACTATGCTTTGCATTATAATAAATATCCTGCCGTGATTGAATGATATAGTGATGCAAATTGAATCACCGGGTCAAACGAAGTAAAATCCACAAGTGGTATGTGTTTACACTTACTGGAGGAGCAGTCTCTTGGAAATCGTCCAAACGGATATGTATCACTCGCTCCACAATGGAATCTGAATTTATTGCCTTAGCTAAGGCTGGTGAAGAAGCGAAATGGCTCCGGAATTTCTTAGAGGATATTCCACTCTGGCCCAAACCTATGGGACCTATTTGCATACATTGTGATAGTTAAGCAACAATAGGTAGGGCAGGGAGCGTCATGTACAACGGGAAGTCTCGTTATATACGACGGAGACATAATACCATAAGACATTTTCTCTCTAGTGGAATTATCACAATTGAGTATGTGAAGTCAATCGATAATGTGTCAGAACCACTAACGAAAGGCCTGGTAAGAGAGGCAGTTGAAAGATCATTTAAGGGAATGGATTTACGGCTTAGGACAAGTCATCATGGCGGTAACTCTATCTACCATACTGGAGATCCCAAGAGCTAGATTCAATGAGAAAAACAAAGTTGTGACTGACGGTTCGACATTGTCAATCAACTCAATCCATTCTCATGATGAAAACAATGTTCAGGAACAAGGTTAAAACATTAAGGCCTGTTATTGAGTTAATAAAGCTTAAAGTTTATAATGATTTGCTAAGTTTGGCAGATTTGACCAAATAGTGTATCTACGAGATGACAAGATTAAAAATCACCTATGTGAGTGTGAAGTGTAAGCCGCTTCAAAGAGAATTTTTTGTCAAAAGCCTATTCTCTATACACTCATGAAACCAGGAGGTGATCATGGCTGAAACGATCACAATCGTAAGAACTATAAACGGTAAAGGGTTAATTTTGTTGTCTAGGTATACACTAATGCTCGACGGTTCAAAGATCTTGCATCTATCGATTGACCGAGTATATACGACATATGTTCACTACAGAAAGTCCAAGGGGAAACCTACTTATCCAGATGCAATTGATCCTTGCTTGTAAAGTACACACTCGTCTGTGCATTTCTTTATGTTATGACAATTCCCCATTAATGTGGGGGATTGTTGGGTATAGCAAGAGTTAATAGGAAATGGAGGGAAGATGAAAAGAGAAATTGGAAAAGATTCTCTTATGCTTTAAGAAAAGACATTTCTCTCTCATTGGTGGTGAAAAGAAAAATTGAAGTGTTTAAATAGAGAAACATTTCTACTAGTTGTTAAAAGGGTTGGAAAGAGGGACCCCCCTTGCGCCGTCGTCGTCGCTCGCTCGGCTCGGCTTCGGCTTTGGCTTTGATCGATCGAGAGATTATTTTTGGACAAAGTTTGTTTAAATTATTTAATTATTTAATTAATTAAATTAAATTAAATGGCCAAAACGTTTCAATTATTTAGTTAAATAACCGAAACGTTCCAACCCGACTCGGATCCGCGCGACCCGTTTTATTTATAACACTTTTCCATTTTATTTGAATTTCCCGCCGTTGGGGATGACTGTTTTGAAAGGTTGCAACTTTCAAGAACAACCAGGACCGTTTGGAAGGTTGCAAACTTTCATAAATGATCGTGTGGTTTCTGAAAGGTTGCAACCTTTCGAAACTAGTTCCTTTTGTCTATAAATAGCTTTGATTCCTCAAAAAAAAAAATCACAAAATTTTTGATCTTCTTCTTCTGCACAAAACTTAATCGTGTACTTTACTGCCGTTGAGTGGCTCGCTGACACCAGAGTTTTGGGTATCAATACACTGGTGATTGATATCATTCTATCCTGGGAGGACATATTCCAAATCAAACCTCGGATACTAGAGGGGAATAATTTCCTTGAAGGGACACTGTGCATTCAGTGGACTTGATCTTCATTCCATTTTGTTCTTCAGATTCTAGTACGTTTTACAGATTTTAGTTTTGTTAATTAATTTATGTTCTTCACTGGTTCATCGAAATTTGATAACTTTTTGTTTCTGCAAAGTTTTCTGGTAATCAGTAGTACTATTTAAACACAGATTGGCTAACATTAATCTGATTCAGAGGATTAAAAAACCTCTGTGACAACTTCAGTATACAATCAATCAAATTTTGGATATCATCAAGGAGGGTAATTTCAACTTTTGCCATGTTTTTAGGGAAGGAAATAATACGGCTGATATACTTGCGAATCTGGGACATGATTCAAGGACTCTATCCATCTTCAGAGAAGAGCCTCAATGAAGTTGGAAGCAGATGGTGTTTACTAACTTTCACAATGTTCTGGAGGCTAAGGTTTATGTCCTCCTCCGTGTAATTATAATTTTTGGTAAATATACAGGTTGGAGTCATGCCTAACTCCTCCATCGTACAGATGGATCTATTAAAAAAAATCATTTATGTATTGATTTTGTGAAATAACAAATATTAAGAACAATCTAAATTTAATAAAAACAACATATAAAACAAACCAGAGGGAGTATAATTTGTAAGTTGAAACTCAAATTCTTTGTTTTGAAGGGAAGAAGAATTAGGGCATGATGATGAAAAGTAATAATAAGAGCTCATGACTTCAATGTCTATGTAGTCTTCATCATTTAAGTGATCCATTGATGATGGAGAGGATTTTTCTGTGCATGTATCGTGATAAAATTTAAAATACGTGTAAAATTCAAAGTAAACAAATAAAAATAAATAGAGAAAATACAAGATATAAATAGACCCTATAAAAAGAATTCATGACGCAATCAAATGTGAATAATCCTAAGCATGCACATTAACAGTTTCATGCCTGCTTGGAGCATTCACCCTATATCTACGATCTAATTTGCTCAGCAAAAGTTTAAAGAACTTTTACTTCATACGTCATAAATTTGATAGGAATTAAGTTATGCAATATGACATAATTTGCTATGTCTTATAACATATATTTAATATATTATGATTCAATAATATAAATATTATCAAGCAAAAATTAGTTGTTATTTGGTGACGCGATATCTTTTACCACTTAATTTTTACTTAAAGTGTTGTACGAATAAATTAAAGACGGACAAATTTAAGGATGAAAAAAGACTCCAAAATAAGAGTATTTATAAGAAAACCCTTTTGAATTTACTTGTTGATTTTTCTATTCCATTCAACCTAAATGAGAAAAATAATTTTCGATAAACTAAAGTGGAAAATGCAAATTTGAGATATGATATTAATCAGAAGAAAACTATAAATAAAAAACAAATTAAATTTGTCATGTTATGTGATTTTTATTTCTTTTTTCAACTTTAATTTTTTAGTTTTAATTTTTCTTATACAAACAAATAGACATAGTAGTAGTGATTTTTGCTGATTAAAAAATGACTATACATCACTACAAGAAAAGAGCTTATTTTGTCAATGCAACTCGCCACAGAAAGTTAAAATATCGTTATGAATAATTTATCGTGACGATTCATGGGTGGTTAGCTATACTAAATAACTGATACTTTTTCGTGGCACTAATACAAATCGCCACCAAGGGTTTAGTTTATATGGTGACTAATGCCGCCACAAAAATGTATTAAAATTGCCATGAAAATCACCCAATTAAAACGCAAAATATTGAAAAAAACGTGAATAATTATTTTGTTTTTAATTCAATTATTTAATGATTACAATACTTTCCACTACACATAATTTCTTTTCTCGGGGCATTTACCATCTGAACAACTTTATCTTGTCCGTCATTATTTATTTTATTTTTAACTTCATTCACTTTTTTCATATTTAACTTCTATAAAAATAATATATTATTTCATCATTTATACACCTACACAATTATACAAAATTTACCATCAACATTTCATTCAAATGTAGATTAGATTTGATGTCTGCCAATAACTGACACGAGTTTACACGAAAAAAATTTCTCAATATGAACCCCGTATTGTATTTGTCTTATCCGTTGTGGTACAAAAAGACCAAATAGTTAAAATTCAATCACTCTTCTTATTTGTCCTATCCGTTGTGGTACTAAAATACCAAATAGGTAAAAATCAAAGATGTACACGTCTGTTTGATGTGAGGAAAAATATTATTATATTTTTTTTCATCTTGGTATGTTTATATCTTCGTGTATGTGTATATTTAAATTTCACTTCTATCTTATTTTGTATTGTATATATAGATAGATGTGTTTTACTTGTCATTAATAATATATTATTTAATTATTACTTAAAATTGATGATTTTTAAAATTTATTATAAAGTTGATGAACATCATTGCTGGTAACCTCTTATTAATAGTGGTAATTAATAATGAAAAATGTATTATTATACATGTATTATGAGAAAACTATCTACACAAAGATACCTACGATGTATACTAAATTTCTCATTTACTTTAAAATAATTACATAATTTTTCTCTCCCCCTCTTTCTCGCTCTCCCCCTTGCTCTTTCTCTCTTTTTGCTTGGTTTATAATGCGTATCAATATGTATTTTGATATCATATACATGTATTTATGTATGAATATAATGTTGAATATATGTATTAGTGCATATTTTGATATTAAATACATGTATCTATATATTGATACATTGATAAATGTATTTGTCACGATCCGAGCCTATATCCTGGACATGGCCGGCACTCGAAGACCATTGCTGGTCCCCAAGTGAACCCTCATCCTGGCTGACTATAAGCGGAAAACTGATTCAAGCATACAAAGCTTAAAAACTGAAATAAAAGTTCATAAAACTTAAATTCAAACTTTAACTCAAATGAAAACTCTGAGTAATAAAATATATTCAACTCGCCCCAAAATTGGCAACTTAAGTCGTTGAAATATTTAATAAAATAAATACTAATACAGACTTCTCAACTATACTGACTATCTATGAAGCCTCTAACTGATAAAGATGGAAGTCGGGACAAGACCCACGACATCCTAACAACTGATATAACTGAAAGGTAAATGAAATCCTCCGGAAGCAAGGAGGCTCACCATAGCTAACTTGAACTCTCAGATGTATCAACGAAGCTCCTGTTGATGATCCTGAATACCTATGTCTGCATCATGAGAAGATACAGGCCAAATGGCTCAGTACGTGGAATGTACGAGCATGTAAGAGGATTTCTAAAGCATAAATATAAGCTTGAATCTGTATAAAAGGAACATACTTACCTCTTCTCAAACTTACTCAACTCAAGGAATACTCAAGGATACACAAAACTACTCAACTTACTCAACTCAGAAGTACTCAAGAATAAGATACTCAACACAGAAATTAGATACTCGACTCTGGGCACTCAACTCAATATAAAGCAACAATACACATGCAATATATGGAAAGCTTTATAAAACAGTAATAACAACTTAGTTCATTAAAGAAAATGCAATAACAAACTCAATTTTACTTATATAATAAAGTAATATAGTTTCTGTGGGAGTTTCTCTAACTGACAACCACAACTATGAGCCTAAGTGGTGATACAACGTCTTGCCCACGCTGCCAGAACTGTCCTATACTTTACCGTCATATAGAACGCTTAACTTAGTGGATCCACTAGCTTAACTTATGTGATCATCAAAAAAGTATGACCCATTAATACCCATGATGGCTACATGGTTTATGGAGACTTGAGTTAATATGAACTCACATTCCCATATCGGTGCTCAATACTACTCCCAAAAATATACTTAGCTCATATATTTTTAAAACAACTTCTTTCTTTGGTTTGAGATAACTACTCAAATCTTAGCTTAAAAGCTCTCTTGGAATCGATGTTCCCTTTTTCTTTTTCAAATGTGAAAACATTTATAAACTCTTAGGGAAATACGTAGTCCCCATATGGTTCAAAGATTAAGTCTTAAAACAAAGTTAAAACGTTTGTAAAAGAGTTTTTAAAATATGGTTCATGCCGAATTATGGACATGAACGACTCCATGCAAGGTTTTCAATAACCATAGATAGAACTCAAATACTTAGAACTCAAAACTTCAATGATACTACTCATTTCAAGAATGCTCAACTCATAGGGTTCATGCGGAATTTATTAGCATGAACTACTCAACTCAAGGACTCAAAGACTCAAGGATACTTCTCGTCTCAAGACTGCTCGACTTATAGGGTTCATGCGGAATTATGGGAATGAAATATTCAACTTAAGTACTCAAAGATACTTCTCAAGAGAGATTAGGAACTCAACACCTAAAGGCTCAGAACTTAAAGATACCACTTCTCTGAAAGATACTCAACTTACGAAGTTCATGCGAAATTATGGGCATGAAACAACTCGACTCAATGGTCTACATAACAATATGGAACTCATTTATACGACTCTTCTCATTCCCTGAATTACTTCCTCAAAACTTAGTTCAAATCGATAGTTGATCTCAAGGATTCACAATTGAACTCAAAGGCTTTCTTGAACTCTACTCTTAACTCTCTCTTGAATGTGAATTATGAATTCAAGAGTTATGCTTCATGGTATGAAGGATCTTGTAATGATAAATTACATTTATGAATACATTCTCCTCACTCGTACTCACTTGCTCGAGTCTTGAAACAAATTATTAGAAGTTGTAGAAGACTCCTCAAAAAGACAAAAAGGGATTTTCTGAAAAATGTCCGAAAGAACTCTCAAGACTTTGACTCTCAACTCTACCTTGAATGTGATTTATGAATTCAAGGTTGTGATTTGTGATAGGAAAGGTCTCATGATATTTAGGAATGATTATTGATAGCTAAACATGAGAAAAATCACGAAATCACCGTCTTGGAACAAGTCCACGACGCAGAGATGGTTTAAAATAATACACGCGAAATTAAATTTTGAGATAGAGGAGTCCGCGTCCTAACCGCGACGCGGAGCAACTTTTAGCTCACTGGGGGAGCAAGTCCGCGACGTGGACTTGCGTGCCAGATCGCACTCAACTTTCTCCTTCTTCGTTTTCCAGCCCCAATTCGCTTAAATTCAATTTTTTTTCTCAATCTCTCTTTAGATTTAGATATCCAACACATGTACACTAGAATCTAACTCTAACCACTCTATAAATCAATACATTAACCTCAAGAACTCCTCAATCTCAACCCCTTTCAAGAATGAAAGAAAATTCATGAATACATAACAAGAACATCAAAGCTTCAACTTTTAGAATGAATTTAAAGCTGAAATTAACATGATTGGCGTGTGGGTGAATAAACCCAACATTATGGAAGCTTACATACCTGAAAGAATTATCCTCTTGAAGCAACTTGAAGCAAAACCTTTGAAGAAGAACCCTAGCCTTAGCGTTTCTTGAATTTCTTGAACGTAGAATCTTTGGAGTGGATGAAAGGGTTTGGTTTGAGAAAACTGATTTTCTACACGTTTAGGGCAATTTAGATGACCCCCTAAGGGTTTTTAGGACTAAAATACCCCTAAAGAAATAATTAAGACGAGCTGGGAGTCGGAAAGATCTTTCACCAAGCAGTGAGGTCCGTATTGGCTCCGCGTCACGGAGCTATCGCGGAACTGTTGCCAGGTTTGCGCGACGTTAGTAAATCAGTCATAACTTTTTACTCAAAACTTGGAATTGAGCAAACTCAGTAACGTTGGAAAGAGGACTCGAAGGGCTTTAATTTTCTATCTTGTAGCTCACCTAACTCATCCTGTACTAGGAGTTATGGTCATTTGAAGTTGACCCAAAACTTAAGAAAAACTAGGAATGACTTGAATGCTTTTCTCTTAGTTTCTTCTTGGAACTCAAGGTGCAACATCTAGTGACCTTAATACTCAAGAAATTTTAAATTCCTTGCAAAAATCTCACTCACTATGAAGAACGGTTTGAGTCTTAGCTCAAAATTTTCTGGGGTGTTCGAGTATTTGTGCATGTTTTGATACTAAATACATATATTTGGTATCAAGATACATGTATTTATGCATAGATATACTAAATATTTGATACAAAATGCACAAGATCAAATTGATATCAAATACACGATTGATATCAGATACATTGGATTAGATTAACTTTGAATGCATAGATATATGAAATTAATACTGGATACACAAATACACAAATTTATGAAACTCAAATACATTCTAAAATACAAATACACAAAAAGGGAGGCAAGCGAGAGAGTCAGTATATCCCAGATACATACATATCAGGTTTTTTCCCCACAGTATATGAAACAAATTATACCTATTTTAACCCGTATGTAACTGAGATATATATATGTTTTCCATCTGATACATTTATCGGAAACAAGATTTTCCTGACAAAAAATATAATTAAGAAAACTTTTATTTAGCATATAATTAGCATCATTAATAATGTGTTTTGTGTTGTTTCCTCATGTATTATTATTTAATGAGAAAATTTCAGAAATAACAAACATAATAGACATAATAAGGCTCTATAGCTATGATTTTGATAATTGTGCTTCATAGCTATAATTTTGTTTGCTATGGAGGTTGCGGTTTGTATATTTCATGCAGTTTTTATATTTCGCTTCCCGTTTGTATATTTTTCTTGTGAATATACAATAGGGTTAGTATATACAAATTCTGAATTTATACATTTAGGAATTTTTCAGAACTCCGTTTGTATATTTCGCTTGCCAATATATAATTAAACAGAGTAATTTATTGTCAATTTTTCATATATCATATACAAATATATAGGGTAAGCATATACAAATTCTGAATTGATACAATCAGAAACTGAATTATACCAAATTTTGACTTATACAATCAGGCGAATTATACAAATTAGGTCAATTATACAAATGAAATGAATAGCAAGATTTGGGGGAATTATGGTATGAATCACAATTTTTCAAAACAGTAGTTATAGCATTTAATATCGTTTAAATGTTTACTATTTTGTACACTTTTTGTCACGCCCCGAGCCTACACCCTGGAGGGGATTGGCACTTGAGAACCATTTCTGGCCCCAAGCAAACCCTTGGCCTGACTTACTTACTCAGCGGAAGACTTAAACACAAGAAATACAACTCATGCATAACTTAAGAAATAATGTCTTAGCCAAAATGGTAACTCAAGTCTTAAACGTATACAACTGAAATGAATAAGACTAAAGAACTATAACTATCTGTCTATGAAGCCTCTAAAACAAAGAGGGATGTCGGGACAAGACCCCCGATCATCCTAACAATGAAATACTGAAAGCAAAGTAAAAAGAGTCCTCCAAAATGCAAGGAGGCTCACCAACTGACTCTGAGTGCTCAACTGGATCAACGAGGCGCTGGGTGATGATCCTGGTTACCTGAATCTGCATCATAATAAGATGCAGACCAACTGACATCAGTACATTGAATGTATAACTATACGAGTTGGAATGCTAAACACAACATAGGCTTGAAAAGAATCTGAAGGGAACACTTACGTTGGCTTTACTCAACTCATGAATAACTTAACTCAACATAAAGCAATAAAACATATGCAATATATAGAAAGCTTGTAAAACAGTGGAAAACAACTTAGTTCGTTAAAGAAAATGCAATAACAAATATAATAAAGTAATATAGTTTCTATGAGAGATTCTCTAACCGACAACCACCACTATGAGCCTAAGTGGTGATACAACGTCTTGCCCACGCTGCCAGAACCGTCCTATACTTTGCCATCATATAGAACGCCTTGACTAAGTGGATCCACTAGTCTATGCTAAAAAGCAAATTAAGGAGTCATCTAAAAAGTATGATCCTTTACTACCCATGATGACTACATGGTTTATGGAGACTTGAGTTAATATGAATTCGCATCCCCATATCGATGCTCAATACTACTCCCAAAATATACTTAGCTGATATGTTTTTAAAAAAAATTTCTTTCTTTGGTTTGAGATAAATACTCAAAACTTAGCTTAAAAACTCTCTTGGAATCGATGTTCCCTTTCTTCCTCAAATGTGAAAACATTTCTTAACTTTTGGGAATACTTAGTTCCCATATAAACTTTGAAGAATGAACTTTAAACGTAACTCAACTTGAACTTTAAGTCTTAAAACAAAGTTAAAACGTTTGTGAAAGACTTTTGAAAACTTTATGAACTTCTATTGACTTACTTCTTAACTTTTAGACTTGACTCTTAACTTTCCTTGAATTGAATTATGGATTCAAGGTTCATGATATCATGTTTATGGATGATTTCATGATGTTTAGAAGTTCCTTAGAGTGTTGGAATGAACTTGAAAACATAGGTACGTTGTTAAGGAACTAGTACGAAAAGGTGAGGGAAGAATGGGAAGAACTGGAATCCCTGGCGCTCTGAGAGTCGTGGGGCGCCAACCCTTGAAGTTCTGAAACTGACTTGGGGCGCTCTAGCTGGCGCGGCGCCCCAGAGGTCAAAGTTCAGAGACCCCTCTTTGGGGCTCTGAGAGGTGCAACGCCCCAAGACCCTCCCTAGGTGTTCCCCGATTTTTCTTCTCCGTTTTTCATCTTTAAACCCTCTAATTTCACTTAGCTCTTTCCCCAAACACTTAGAATCATTTATACCCTCAATATATAACAGATTCAACTCAAAATTACACCCATAAACATGATTCAAATCTGAAGAAAACTCCAACAACACAACCCACAAGAATTCAAACGAATTTCATCAAGAACTCAAAGGATTTACTTTCAAATCTAACAAACTTCGTTGAATTGAATCATGATTGGCACATGGGTGATCTAACCCAACGCTATGTGATCTCACATACCTCGTAGGGATCACCCCTTGATGAAATCCATAAGCGAAAACCTTACGAACGACGATCTTTGGCTCTTTTCTCTTATTCTCTCCCCTTGCATTCTTTCTCCAAAAAACCCTAAATCTAATTTCAAAAGCATTAACTGACCAATTTCAGTTTATACCCTTAGAAATATTACCAAAAATGAATAAATTAAGTTGGGTATGGAAAAGACCAAACTACCCTTCCGAAATCCGGATTGGACTTTCCTTAATCGAACAGCCCAACTTTCAATGGATATATCTCACTCATACAAACTTGGAATTGCGTAAACTTGGTGGCGTTGGAAAGATTATTCCAAGATCTTTCCTACGATATCTGGAAGCACACCTAACTCACCATGAGCTAGGAGTTATGGTCGTTTGAAGTTGACCAAAACCCATTCTTAACTTAACTTAAAGAAATTTCCAGATTTTTATTATTTCCAAAAATCACTATTTCCAATTCTTGACTTCTTCCTAGTTATTTCAATTTGCGAGATGTTACACTTTTTTACAATATAAGACCCACCTTTTCTTATCTTCTAGCCCATGAGTTTAGATGGATCAGCTTGAATTGTGCCCAAATGACTATGTGAGTCCATTCGGCCCACCAAATTAATCCTTATGTCTTAAGAGGTTAAGTAAATTTGGGCTTATTGTGAGCTATGGTCAAGTCCATTCATCTTAAATGTAGCCCATATATCTTTGTGTTTAGAAGGAATATTACTATATTCATAATTTCTAGGTACAATTTTTGGTATAAATTTCTTCTTCATGCGTAGTAATAGACACACATACAATATCTTTTTATTGATTTTTCATAAACCCCTAATCTTCAACTCCTTTTGATATTTTTTAATATAATCATATAAATAAAGGTGTTGAAAATTATATTGTACAGACTTCAAAGGAAGAAGAAACTTATTTTATATTGCTCTCTTCTACTATATTGTTTCTCTCGTTCTTCACATTATTATTTGGACTTGAATTATCAAAAGAGCATCATTTTTATTAAAATTTAAAGAAACTAAGGATTTATGATTTTGATCGTAAATAAATTTAAAAATTTATAGTTGTCACATAATTAAATAGGTAGTGGAAAGCACATTTCTAGGAATAATAACCATAGAAATTAATTTGATAAAATTAAGGAACTTTTTTTTAAAGGCAAAATAAAAAAATAAATAACGACTATGATGTTCAATGATTAGAAAGGTAGAAACAGAGTGACCATCTAAATTTTTAACTATTAATATTAAATTGAAAGTCATATCTACATGTCAGTTAAGACCTGGTTATAGGATACGTGTATATACTATGTCGATATACATTCAACTATACAAAAGTAACTAAAGTTGGCTATGTACTAGGACGTACATTATGTCGTGGTAGTGCATGAATAATATATAGTATGTCATTTTCACAAAGTGACTAAATACAGAACATGTTTTAAGTCCATATGGGCTAGGAACATGACCAAACTAAAGTTAAATAGCATATTGCTCTTGGCCTGCACCTAACCATTCTCATATTGGAGTACAGAACATGTGCCATGTAGAATAAAAGTCAGGCATATAGAGACATATATAAGTAAATATTAAGACTCAATTCAACGGCTTATAACAAGAAAAAGAAAATATGGAAGTGCCTATCCTTGTAAACAGAACATGTAATGTGTGAATCTGAATTTAGTTAAATCTCGATATAGATACTGAATACCAAGTGAAAAATAATCGCCCTAAACTGACACATCCTTAATTAAATCCACCTCCGAGTTTCATGGATAATAGGAGGCAGATGTTCAATATCGCATTAAAGTCTGACTAATCTAGATTCGCATCGCATAAGATTTCATTTGGGGGAAGTGCTTCGCCTTGATCTTGCCATATGAACGTAATTATGTAATTGTCGTTCTATAAGACCATAAAGAAAATGCAATTTTTTTGTTTTTCTTCTAGACAATATGATAATGAGATTTTTTTCTAAAACATGATTGGTTTCTAACATCACTTCCATTCCTAGGCTTTTTATTAGTTAGTCCTTGTAAAGCCCCCTTGCATCATTTTTTTTTAACGAGGTCCTCAATAATATAAAGATTGAACTCTACGATTTTAGTCTTAGTAATATAACTAATTCTAAGTTATGTCAATGTTTAAACGTATTGCTGACTTGATCAAAATGATCATTCTCGTTCTATTTTTCTTGCATATCATATAAGATAATTTGAAGATTTCAATTTTATGAGACATATAATTATGAATTGATCGAGAGAGAGGAGAAAGATGAACTAATTATTTTAAATATTTTTATTGAAAATTCTGACTCTGAACCATTTCTATTCATAGTATTTTGCAACTTTGAGTGGATTGTTTTAAGATTGAATTATTGGACAGCTCATGACAAACAAAGAAAAGAAAACAAACACTAAACCAAAAAATAATACAGTAATAATTGAAAAGGTATATATTATCAACTTGCATGACATGCATTTTCTAAGGAAAAGGGACTCGTCCTCGTATTAGAAGTGCATGTAATTCCCTTTAATGACAAATCATAATTTAATTTTGAGAAATATCATAGTACAAATTAAAAGATATTTTAAGCGTAAGGACAATTAACTTTATGTTGAAATTAAAATAAAAGTATTTGAAGTTGATAATATCATTATCGTGTATATTCAACTCAGGTACAGAAGTCACTTAATTAGTTAATTATATATACAAATACATAAGTGGGAATATTCATGGAGAACTTAACGTAAATTCTATTAGTTTAGGAGCTAATTACTTATATACACTTTAATTTATAATATTATGTGGAGTATTTTATCAGATTTTGGGTTCTTCATATACATTCAGATACATACGTGGGGTCAAATTTAGATATAATTTGTTTTAGATACATTGTATTCAAGTGGATTCGCATGTATCTGGGATACATAACGAATCTCGCTCACCTCTCCCATCTCGCTTGTCACTCTATCATGTATCTGGTATCCCGGATACATACGAATCACGTCAAATACATGTATATCTAGTATGTATCTAGTGTGATTCGCATGTATCTGAGATGCATATGAATTTCACTCGCCTCCCTCACCATCTCACTCACCTCTCTCCCCATTTTTTGTGTATTTGATAGCAAAATACATATATCTAAGTGTATTATCCTCAATATATGGTAGAAAACTCTTAATTAGTGTTAAGATACGTAATATTTTGAAAGTATAGATAATAATAGCATATATGATAGTGAAGTATATCTAATTATGTAGTTTTTTCGATATTCATCAATAGTAGCTCCATTGACCCGTTTGACACAAAAGGGTCATGACGACATTCATTTGAATGAGAGGCACAACGTTGGATCTAATTAATAAAACATAAATATGTCATGATAGACGAGTTATACTGAATTCTAAATTAATAATTTTTAGATGTTTGATGATTTTTTTAAAGACAAATACAATATTTAGATGGCCGATCATGAAAGTCGTATGATTTAAATTTTTACATAACTATTGTAGACCTATATGCTTCCTCTATCCCCCCCCCCCCCCCCCACACACACACACACATATTTATATATATAGTATTACAAT
Source organism: Solanum acaule (assembly GCA_036250505.1). Taxonomy (NCBI): domain Eukaryota; kingdom Viridiplantae; phylum Streptophyta; class Magnoliopsida; order Solanales; family Solanaceae; genus Solanum; species Solanum acaule. Next base: position 24,421 of record JAJOOR010009097.1, read on the forward strand.
GAATTTAAATTTATATACAAGCTAGTAATACTATAGTACAATCTATCAGCCTTCTATAGTGTTAACTAGCACTTCAATATTTTCTTCAATCTCAATATATTAATCATTCCTTTGCTTTTAGTATTTATGTCAATTTAGAAATAATTAAATTTTAAATTTCTTATTTTATTTTTAATGATACTCAACATTTTTAGTCACACAAATATAATATATGTCCTCTAAATTAGTAATTAATTAATCTTCTAATAGTTACGCTGATGAATAATCGACAACACTGAATTCTACTTTAATTAATTAATTGATCATTGATAAGTTGTGTGAGAGAGTAAAACAAAGTTAAGTAGATGAAAAGACAGTTATAAAAGTGATTCAAGCTTTCATTGTATTCTTTTATATTACTCATCTAGATGACCATAAGGATTTTAGGAAACAACCAAACACTGAAAATAAACCAAAAACATGACTAATTGCAATCTCTGTAAATTCTAGCAATAAATTATCTGCATAATTTTAAATTAATGTGATGTGACATTCTAGTTAAATCCACACCATTCACACAATTAAAAGCATCCATATACTTTATAATTATCTCGCTTATTTTAATTATCAGCTTCCGATATAAAACTTTGTTTATAGATCGAAGATTCTTTTGTCAAACCAAGCACCATATATGAGACCATTATCAGAAAATTCATGGACTCTTACTAGGAAATTTTACTAATTAACATTCTTATCATCCGTATATATATTTATGGCCACCAACATCATTTAAAATTTTCAAATGAGATCGTTCTTGCAATCGGGATATAAAGACAAGCGATAAATTTAAACCTAACTCAACCTCAAAAGTTATTATTCTCTTTATCAAACATGCATATCCAATTACAAATGGACTAGAAATCCAAGCTCTAAACGATTCATTTTGGCTTCAAAAGCAAGGACTTCACAATTTCTATATATCTAATTCATTGAAATTTCATCCAATAAAATGGAAGAACTATAAATTTCCAAAATAATAAATAGAAAAAGCTTAAAGTGAGAATTGACCTAGACCATGTAAGGAGAGAAACAATCTTTCTCTCGATCAATGTGGGACTTAACACACTTCCACATGTCAAAAGGCGTAAACATAACACAAGAGCTCAACATTGAAAAAAATACAATAGTAGGCAATAAATAAGATAGGTCTATTTTAATACAGTAATAAAAAAAGAATAAGATAGGTCTAGTTTAATACAATAATAAGGAGAGAATAAGATAGGTCTATGTTAATTGGTCTATTTTGGATTGAAGGTTCAGTTTTCCTAGCTCAAATACAAAAGCTACCTCGTGAAACAAGAATTGTTCAATTCCAATTATAGAGATGATAACTCATTTCCTTAACTGGTGTGAGCCTTTTTACAATGAGCAACAACAACCTCAATTGAACTTCCACTTGAATGACCTTGAAGACAAACTTCCAATGTTGTTTATTGCACATGATGTTCCATTAATAGTATTTTTCAATGATGTTTTTTTCTTGATAACTTTTAAATATAGTACCCTTTTAAAGTACTCATCTAGCTAGGTGACCGTAAGTATTTTAGGAAACAACCAATCATCATATATCATATCATCATATATTACTAAAAGTGGGAACAAAAAAAGTTGAAATACCATTTTGTTCCTATACTAAATTAAAATATAATAAATATTTAGTTAATGACATGTTTAAATATTAGTGATAATCAATTACTACATTGAGTATATGAAGAGTTAGATGTGTTCAAAGGATGATTTTTTACTCTTCCAGATTATAATGGAGGTTCATTGCATATATTTAATATTTTTAAAGTTGTTCTCTTTTATCTATTTTGGCCCTTTGAAACCTTCAAATATTTAATTTAAAATTTTATGATGTTTTTTGATATTTCTCTATTTTTATCTAATATAAATTCATCTTTTTTATTTCATGAAACTCACATCCAAAATTATCCTTCTCATTTTATAGTTAAAATATTGAAGTCTTCAACATCTAAAGTATATGATATATCTACCTTAGTCTGATTATATATCACTTTATGAAAATAAAGTGATTTTTCTATTTGATTCATGCTTTAGTCTCACTCGATGAAGAAGACTTTTGAATTTTGATTGGATATGAGAGGTGTCGACAAAAACTTGGAAAATTATGTACCGATTTTGTATTTCTTTTTTCATTTATATAACGTTATAATTAAAGTCTTAAGAAGGATGCGTATGTTATTTTTTTCTTCCATGTTTATTTTTTTATATTTCTCTATTAGTCTTCTTTAATTTTTTTTTCTATAAAAAAATTTATTATCATAACATTTATTTGAGATTGTTGCATTTTAGTGCTCATTACAAATTACACGCATGTTTTCATTGAATTTTAATCGTCCTAACAAATTTATAAAATATTGCATGGGACACATGTGCATCGAACGTGTTCAGAAACTAGTCATTAAAAATAAAACAAAAATAGGAATTAAAGCATTTCTTACCCATTGGCACACAAGATTATGGACACTCAAATAAATCATCTGATCATGGACTAATTGCAATCTCGGTAAATTATAGCAATAAAATATCTATATAGTTTTAAATTAATATGATGTGACATTATTATTTTTGGTCAAATTCGCACCATTCACATAATTTAAAGCATCAACATACGTTGTAGTTATAACTTATTTTTCTTATCAACTTCCAAAAATAAAGTTTGTTTATAGATTAAATTATTTTCTCATTGAACTAAGTACCACATGGGATTAATTTTCAAAAAAATCATGGACTTATGTGAAAGTGTATTGTGTGACATCCTATCATTCTTATATTTATGACCACCAACGTCCACACTTTATATGTACATAGTTTATTTTTCTTGTCAATTTCTAATGTAGGTCTTTGTTTGCATAAATGCATCTTCAATTCCAGCAACAAAGAAAAGAAAACAGACATTTATTCAAAATCTTCAAATGAGGTCGTTCTTGCAATCGGGATATATAAATAATGGATAAATTTTGGACCTAACTCAACCTCAAAAGTTATTATTCTTTTTATCAGACATATGCATATCCAATTACAAACAGACAAGAAATCCAAGCTCTACGTTATTCATTTTGGATTCAAAAGCAAGGACTTTGCGATTTTTATAAATCTATTTCATTGAAATTTCATCCAATAAAATGGAAGAACTATAAATAACCAAAATAATAAATAGGAAGAAAAAACACAAGGTGAGAATTGACCTAGACCAAGTAAGGAGAGAAACATTCTTTCTCTCAACCAACGTGGGACTTAACACTCTCCCACATGTCCAAGAGCATGAAAAACATAACACGTGAACCCAACATTATTAAATACAATAATAAGTAATGATATGTCAATTTTTCATTGGAGTAAGATAAAGCCATGTGCTTTTACTAAACTCGTTATAAAAACAAGAAATAAACCATCACTCTAGCTCATGAGATCAGAATTGTCCAATTTCAATTACGGAGATCACAACTAATTTCCTCAACCAGTATGAGACTTTTTACAATGAGCAACAGCATCCTCAATTGAACCTTCACTCTCTGAAGTAAAACTACTTCTCTTGGAGAAATTCAACTCATAATTGGAGTTAAAGGAACAATCAAATGATGACCTTGAAGAAAAATTAGTTGAAGAGAATGACCTTGAAGAACTTTTATTTCTTGATTTTTGTTGCCACTTGAATGACCTTGAAGACACACTTCCAATGTTATTAGTACTTTTCAATGGGATTATTTTCTTGGAAACATTCATGTCTTTGCTAGAACAACAATTCCCATTTCTACAAGAAGATTTACTAAACAAAGATTTGAGCTTTTGAGTAATTAAAGAATGTTTAATGAACTTAATCCACACTTTCTTAGGACTTATTTTATGATCATATGGACTAAGTTCAAAAGATTGTGATGGTGAACTAATAGTGAAATTGATGGTGGAGCTCGTGAGTAGGTTGATCCGTTTGCCAGATCCAAGGGGTCTTTCTGTAGAAACTTCCACGCAAAAGCTATCTTCTAACTCTTCAAAGAGTTGTGTTTGAAGGATTTTTTGGTGAAGAGGAAGGAGTCTGCCTCTATAAAAGAGTTCATCAGCAGGGGAAGTTGTGTTATAATTGGTAATTGAAGCCATTTGAAACTCAAATTCTCTGTTTTGAGAGGCAGAGTTTACTTCAATGTCTATGTATTCTTCTTCACCTAAGTGGTTTATTGGTGATGGAAGAGGATTTTTGGCCATTTTAATAGGAAAAAATGTGTGTATTTTTGAAGTTTAGCTGGTGTCAAGAGAGATATTGGGTGAATATTTGTTTCACTATATATATATATATATATATATATATTGGATATGCGGAAAACAAACGAACAAGAAACAACAAATAAACAAAAGATAAAGAACATAACAATAAGATAGGATTTAATCGACAAGCTGAGCTTCATGCCTTTATATTTTTCAAGCACCCACTCAATGATTAAAGGCTCAGCCCAATCCTCTAAAGTATATGGTGATTGGACGAGTTATAATTTCATCGATTACTTTAACACTCCTAATCATAATGAAGTCCACTTAAATTGTATCGATTTAAGTGGAGCCAATTCAGAAGCTTGTTATGCACAAATATCTTATGAACATGTAAAACATATTATGAAATAATATAATGCAGTTTTCTCTCGAAAAATAAAATAAAATCGTAAGCTTGTTTGTTGAGTTTTAAGAGGTTTGAAGTAAATTTGGGCTTATTGTGAGCTATGCAAGCCATTTACCTTCAGCCCATCACGCTTAAATATCTCTCTCAAGCTTTTAGATTGAGTTTTTTCTTTGAAAACTTACAGAAATCTCATTAGTTTAGGAGTTAATTGCTTCGATACATGCTAGTTTAAAATATTACGAATTTTACTAGATTTTGGTGCGTCCAAATTCATGTATCTCGAAATACATGGATTCAAAATTAGGTGTAATTTATTCTAGAAACATTGTATCCAAGTGAATTTGCATGTATCAGTGATACATAACAAATCTCGCTCGCCTCCTTCCCACGTCACTTGTCACTCTCCTATGTATTTGGTATCTCAGATACAAGTGAATCACACCAGATACATACAGATACATGTATTTAGTGTGATTGACATGTATTTGTGATACATGACTATCTCCCTCCCCGTCTCGCTCACCCCTCTCCCTTTTTTAGTGTGTTAGGTAGAAAAATACATGTATTTAGGTGTATCTTCCTCAATATATGATAGAGAACTCTCACACTATTTGTTAGACGTTGAGGGTATATGTGCATCATTTGTTAGGTGGTGCAAATATATATATACACCACCTTTAATTTTTAACTAAGAATATACACATTCTAAATCGAAAGTTAAAAGGTACTTTTCCCTTTTACAATTTTTTTTTTATATAAAAGGGATTCAATGTAGAATGCGTTAATGGCTTTAGTAGTTCTAATTCCTAGTATAGGCATGTGTTAATAGGAGCGCTAGCTTGGAATTTATTTGGAAAAAAAATATTTTTTAAAAGTGCATTCTCTGCTTTCCTTTTTATACGCACCAACTATTACTTAGATATTTAACTTTGTCAATTACCAAATAAATTCTTCTATTAATAAAAACAATATTGAAAATCCTGCATGATGTTATATAAATTGTGACGAAGATATCATCGAATATAATACTCCAATTATGTCATAAAGTGGGATTGCAATTATTCATTTATGATAAAAATTAGTTGAATTTATCATAACTCGCCAAGTTTTTTTCAACTTCAACTTATTTAATCACATTCTTTCCATCTCTCTCCCATTTTTTAATTTACGTATCTTAGTTTGATTAGGTACAAAGTTCTAAAAAAATTTACAAAAAGACTTTAAAATTTTATTTTCTTAAGCTTAAAAAAGTGCGGCTTGCAAATAAGAGATAATCTCGATTGGGGGGGGGGGGGGGGGGGGGGGGGGGGGGGGGGGGGGGGGGGGGGGGGGGGGGGGGGGGGGGGGGGGGGGGGGGGGGGGGG
>JAJOOR010009098.1:0-45139 GCA_036250505.1 Solanum acaule
CACACTAAATCTATGTTGATAATTCTTTTCTTGTTGATTACCTCCTTGGTCCGGCAAGTAGCAACAAGGCGAGTTCTAACGTTTGCAACCGCTAAAAATACTTCTAAACGAAAGAATTATCAATGCATGCAACACACTATTCAAGAATTGCTTATTTACTATTCATACTTTGTTAATCGCTCATGGTTCCCACAACCCTAGTTGTGGAGTTTAGTTACCCATAATCATATGAACACAATTCATTGTTTTAAATGAAAGAATTATGAACTTACATAAGAAGAAGAATAAACTCAGAAATTCAACTTGAATTGCAACTCCAAAATCTTCAAAACGATCTTAAAAAATTAATAATTGCTAAAGTTGCAAGTTAATCTCCCAAGTCAAGAACTAGAATAAAAGTAATAATATCCAACCCTAAAAACGAGGTTCACATCCCCTATTTACAGAAAACAAGTCCTAAATTAAAAGGGAAACAAAATAAGGAAAGTTTGTTCAGGCACGCGTCTTCATTCCACGAGACTGACTCACGAACCGTCAATGGATCTACGGTCCGTGAGTCCCTTCCATCAGCCAGGACATAGAAAATATTTCAGCTTCCAAAAATCAGCTTCTCAGAAGCAAACGACGAAACTACAGTACGGACCGTAGATTAATCTCCGGTCCGTCAATCCCTCTCTGTAGCTCTACACTTAGAATCTTCAAAAATCAGGTACTGGAACCCTCGCAATATCAATCTATGGATCAACAGTACGGTCCGTAGATCAATCTACGAACCGTCAATGGCCATCGTGGTTCCACACTTGGTCAAATTTCACTGATTTGCCTTCCATGCCTTGCCTGCTGATCTACGACCACTATCTACGGAGCGTCAATGGACCTACGGTCCGTAGATCACCTCCGTAGATGCCCTTTTCTGCATCTCTTTCAACTGTCTCTTTACTTTCGCGCCTGATCATCTTTCCTGCAAAATATGATAAAAACACATACAAACCAATACAAAAAGGCCCTAGACACACACAACTTGTAAGTGAAATGTATTAGAAATACCGTAAACTCACGGTATATCAGCTAATGAATACTATACATCACCAACAGTTGATAAAGATGGTGCTACAGTTGATGTTAATGAAATCCTTCCATTAGCAATAGTCGATGAAGATCTTGTTGCAGTTGATGAGTACTTTGCAGAAGAAGTTAATGAACAAGAGGAGGAGAAGATGGCAAAAAAATATGAAGAAAAAAAAGAGGAGAAACTGGAAGAGAACGAAGAAGAAATTGAAGAGAAGTTGGAAGATAAGAAACAAGAAGAAAAAGAAGAGGAGCAGATCGAAGAGAACAAAGAAGAAGAAAAAGAAGAGGAGAAGATCGAAGAGAAGGAAGAAGAAGAAAAAGAAGAGGAGAAGATCGAAGAGAAGGAAGAAGAGGAAGAAAAAGAACATGAGAAGCTGTGTCACAATCCAGACCGTCGTGATTGGCACCCATACTAACCCTCCAGTGGGAGAACCACTACTACAACCCAAACCAAGCAACTAAACCAAAAACTAAAGCAATTAAGGATACGAAAACAGGAATAATAGCTAAACTGAAGTTCCCATAAACTTCAACAAAAGACCTAACAACTAATAATGCGGAAAATACACCTAGAACCCGAAGTCAATGTACCAAAACATCTAATAAGATCCATAAGTCTAACAAGAAAGGGATACAATCCCCAAACTAACAACTAATAACTAACTAGAAAAGTCTAAGTCCGAAATGTGGACATAGACGAGAGGAGAACTCATGGCAGCTTGGAAGAACTGGCTCACCCTTGAATTCGAACGATCACTGATCTTCTAAGCGAGGTCTGTCAATAACCGCCTGAAGATGCCCCGTACTCAACAAAGAAAGAGCAAGTGCAGTATCAGTACACAACCGCAGTGTACTGGTAGGATCACGCGGTTGTCCCACTAAGTGTAACATAAGCAAGTTAATGCAACATTATAAACATGCAACATACCGAATATATACAATATCGATTCTCACATGCTCAGCAATATACATTTATAACAAGTCATTGGTCCTCTCATGGAACCCAAACCCAAACTGTTAGCATACATGAACGTGGTACCCGATCCAATGTTCATGCCGAAATGTGGCAATCAATCCCATATGCTGGAACGTGGCAACTGAACCCAATTAGTATACTGAAACGCGGTATCCGATCCAATCAACACACCACAATCACAATCACAAGTACATTCTCAATAATCATACAATCAAGAAGTGATTCATGGCATATAGTTATTCATCTATCTCATTTACAAAAAGTGTGATCAATAATGCAACATTTATATACATACATGTATCATAATGAAGCAAGAGCAACATACATCACACAATCATAGAATCACAACCATCACCTACTTCGAAACAAGCTTAAAACCCTAAGAAACTCGATCCTTCCCTTTCCGGATTCGTTTCGCTTGTTCTTGGTCTACAAACAATCATAATAACACGGAAATCAATAAACAATCACTAATTACCCGGATTACTAACAATTCTATAAACCCTAGATCATACCCATGATCCCAAGTAGCCAAATTAAGGTTGTTACCACCATAGAATCTAGATCAAAACCCTCCCCTATCGATAATTACCCATTCTATTACGTTATACGGATCGAAAAAGGGATTCGGGGAGTGAAAAACTTACCTTTAGCCTCAAGAATGGAGGAAAACATTCAAAAGTCATCTAGGGTTTGTTCCTTAGCTCTAAAAATCGAAAAGTGCAGAATAAAGTCATTTTGGGGTTTATTTACGACATTAAGTTGCGTCTGGCCCGCCACATCGGTCCTCACCCCGCTACAGCGGCCCCGCCAGATCGACCAAAACCACCGCCAAAGCGGCTTGCACGAAACAGTGAGCTATTTTAATAATTCTAAGACCCTCATTTCACAACACACCTTTAACCAATGATGCTTAGAAAATACCGTTCACGCTAAGATCGATTTCGGGAGTTCTACTCACCCGAATTAAATTTCGTAAAGTCATACGAATTCCTTAATGACTTATCTAACTATTCAAGTGATCAAAATCATAATTAAATCTCCCGATTGTTACCATATTTCCCTACACCTTAATGACTCTGATTTCATCAAAATCTGGACTAGGTTGAGAAATCCTAAGTTACTATGAAAAAGTTTTTCGACCCAAAAATTTTCCCCGGCGGCTTTTCTATAAGGAAGGAACCTGGTCGTTACAATATATACCAATTTACCCATCACTCATCCCTGAGTGACAAACTTAGGAAAAACAGGCTAAGGAAGGAGTGAAGTAGTACCTGAATCGACGAACAATTGGGGATATTTGTCTCGCATGTCCCTCTCAATCTCCCAAGTAGCTTCCTCAACTGTACGATGCTTCCATTGAACCTTTACAGACTTAATCTCTTTGGTCCTCAACTTACGTACATCACGATCAAGAATTGCAATCGGTTCCTCTTCATATTTGAGGTCTTTGTCTAACACAACTGAGTCCCACTTAATGATGTAATCCTCATCACCATGATATCTCTTCAACATGGACACATGAAATACCGGATGAACACCCGATAGATTAGGAGGTAAAGCCAATCTATACGCTACCGGTCCTACACATTCAAGGACCTCAAAGGGACCAATGTATCGTGGACTTAGCTTGCCTTTCTTGCCAAATCTCATCACCCATTTCATGGGTGATACCTTAAGAAGAACATTATCACCAATCTGAAAAGCCATATCTCTTACCTTATGGTCTGCATAATTTTTCTATCTACTCTGGGCTGCTAGAAGCTTAGCTTGAATACTCCTCACCTTATATTGAGCATCATTCACTAAATCAACCCCCAATGGTTTCACATCTCTAGCCTCAAACCATCCTATGGGTGATCTACATCCCCTCCCATATAGCGCCTTAAATGGTGCCATATCTATGCTGGAGTGATAACTATTATTATAGGAGAATTCACACAAAGGTAAGAACTTATTTCAATGCCCTCCAAAATCAATCACACAATCCCTCAACATGTCTTCTAACACTTGAATAGTCCTCTCTGATTGTCCGTCTGTCTATGGATGGAAGGTTGTACTAAAAGTGAGTTGTGTGCCCAATTCTTCATGTAATTTCCTCCAAAACTTGGAAGTGAATTGGGTACCACGGTCTGAGATAATAGAGAGGGGCACCCCATGAAACCTCACTATCTCTTTCACATAAACTTTAGCCAATTGTTCAGCATTATAATTTATTCTTATCGGAATAAAATGGGCTGACTTAGTCAATCTATCAACCACTACCCAAATAGAATCAAACTTCCCCAGAGTCTTGGGAGGACCAACCACAAAATCCATGGCTATCCTTTCCCACTTCCATTTCGAAATTGGCATTCTTTGAAGAAAACCTGCAAACCTTTGATGTTCATACTTCACTTGTTGGCAATTTTGACACTTAGCCACAAACTCCACTATATCCTTCTTCATGCCCGACCACCAATAAATTTGCTACAAATCTCGATACATCTTGGTCACACCCGAATGAATGAAATATCGAGAACCACGAGACTCTTCCAACAATTTCAAAATCAAGTCATCTACTCTAGGAACACATATTCATCCTTTAAAATTAAGCACACCTTCCGCATCAAGAGTGGTCTCTTGTGCCTTATCAATTGCAGTCTTCTTTCTAAGCTCCTCCAAATTCTCATCCTCAAACTGTTTGGCCTTGATCTCCTCAATGAACGTGGCCCTAACCTCAATGCTAGCTAACACCCCACCTCTTTCAGAGATGCCCAACTGCATGAACTTAGACTCTAAGGTCTGAATTTCCTTAGCCAAAGGTCACTTGGTTACACTTAAGCAAGCTAAACTACCTATACTCACTGCTTTTCAACTCAAAGAGTCTGCCACTACATTAGCCTTACCCGGGTGGTATTGAATGGTAACATCATAATCCTTGAGTAATTCCATCCACCTTCGCTGTCTCAAATTCAGATCATTTTGAGTGAACACATGTTTTAAACTACGATGATCAGTAAATACCTCACACTTAACACCATAGAGATAATGTCACCAGATCTTAAAAGCAAGCACTACCGCTACCAACTCCAAATCATTTGTTGGGTAATTTCTCTCATGCACCTTTAATTGATTTGATGCATAATCGATAACATTCTTATCTTGCATCAACACAGCACCCAAACCAGAATGTGAAGCATCACAATAAATAATAAAATATTTACCTTCAACCGGTAGTGCTATAATAAGTGCGGTGGTCAAAAGAGTCTTGAGCTTTTGAAAGCTCTCCTCACATTTTTCAGTCCATTCAAATGGTATCTCTTTTTTGGTCAAATTAGTCAAGTGAATGGCAATAGAAGCAAAGTTCTTCACAAATCGACGATAGTAGCTAGCGAGCCCCACAAAACTCCTAACTTCCATCACAGAGCTAGGCCGAACCCAATTCTTAACCACCTCAATCTTTTGAGGATCTACCATTATCCCTTCTTTTGAAACTATATATCCCAAAAATGCATAGAAGTCAACCAAAATTCACACTTAGAAAATTTAGCATACAACCTTTGTTTCCCAAGAACACCCAAAACAATACGAAGATGGTCAGCATGCTCTTCCTCACTTTTCGAATAGACCAAAATATCATCAATAAAGACTATGACGAATGAATTAAGAAATGTCTTGAACACCCCATTCATTAAACTCATGAAAGCTGCAGGCGCATTAGTCAAACCAAAAGACATAACCAAAAACTCACAGTGCCCATATCAGATTCTAAACGCCGTCTTGGGCACATCCTCAGGTCTAATTTTCAACTGATGGTAGCCAGACCTTAAATCAATCTCAGAGAAAATTGATGCACCTTGCAATTGGTCAAAAAGATCATTTACTCGAGGCAAATGATATGTGTTTCGAATAGTGACCCTATTCAATTGCCGGTAATCTATACACATTCTCATATTGCCATTTTTTTTCTTAACAAACAACACTGGAGCACCCCATGGGGAAGCACTAGGATGAATAGATCCCTTATCAAGAAGCTCTTGGATTTGAGCCTTAAGCTCTCTTAATTCTGTCGGAGCCATGCGATATGGAGGAATAGAAATGGGACGAGTACCAGGTTCTAAATCAATGCAGAAGTCTATATCCCTATCCGGAGGTATACCAGGCAAGTCATTAGGAAACACTTGTCTAAATTCTGACACCACAAGAATATATTCAATAGATGGAATCTCAACCTCAACATCCCTAATATGAGCCAAATAAGTCAAACAACCCTGCCCTGTCAATTTCCTAGCCCGAATGGAGGATATGATCTTAGCTTGCTTAGGCTTGTACACCCCTTCCCACTCTAATTTTTCTCTTCCCGAAATTTCTAGAGTTACAGACTTAGTATTACAATTAAGCACAACATAATAAAGGGACAACCAAGTCATGCCTAAGATTATATCAAAATCAGTCATATCCAAAATCACCAATTTAACCCAAGTCTAAAAACCCAAACAAAATAGGACAAGCACGATAAACATGGGTGACTATGACTGACTCTCCAACTCGGGTAGAAACATGGATAGGGGCATCAAGTATATAACAAATCATAGCAATTCTGAGGCAAATTGCACGGATACATATGTATAAGTAGAACCCGAATGAAATAACATTTTAGCCATCCGGTCACAAACAAGAATAGTACATGTGATCACTGAGTCAAACGCCTCTGCCTCATTCTTGCCCAAAAAGGCATAACACTAAGCCTTGTCATCTTAACGAACCACTTCCCTACCTGGTTGCACGTTACCTCTGCCAGCATTACCATTTCCTCTACCTCCACGGCCTCACTGATTACCTCATCGCCCACCTCGTAGACGTCCTCTACTATTATTACCAGTCCCTGCAGGTACCACTGTTTTAGACTGCTGCGCGGAATCTAACACACGTGGGTGGGGACAATCTCTCCTCATATCCCCAAGTTCACCACAGTTGTAATAGGTACGATCAAAAGATGGCCTGCTACCCACCGAAGGTGCGACTCCCTAGCTATCCTGAATCAAATTATGAGATGGGATTCCGGAGTAGTTATATGTAGAGGCGGGCATAGCGGACTGAATTGGCTTGGCTGCAAGCGTTGGCCTCCCTGAACCTCTGGAATAAGAACCTTGAAAGTTAGCCGAGTTCTTGGCCCTTTTTGCTAATGCCTTAGCCTGACTGTCTCGCCTCACCCCCTCCACTTTCTTAACATAGTCTGTCACTTCATTAAAGCTCCTCCCTGTAGAGGTCATATGCAAAATTTAGTCCCCTAATAAATAGATGGATCCTCTCCTCCTCAGTAGTCACCAATTGAGTAACATATCTAGACAAAGCATGGAACTTGGCCTCATAAGCAACCACAAACATACCACTTTGCTCCAAAGCCATGAAATCATCCTTCTTACGATCCCTCAAAGTCCTAGGCACATATTTCTCTATAAACAGAGCATGAAATTGGGTCCAAGTAAGTGGAGGTAAAGTTGAAGATCTACATTCCATATAAGCTCTCCACCACTGTTTAGCCTCACCTTGAAGCTGAAAAGTCATGAACTCAACCCCATGCTGATGGACAATTCCCAACTTATGAAGCCTCTCATAGCAATCTAAGATAAACTCATAAGCATCCTCATTCTCAGAACCAAGAAACACAGGAGGCTTTAGCTTCAAAAACTTAGTCAACATTTCATGTTCATTACCAGTCATAATAGAACCCAACAAAGGACGGAAGAAAACATCATTACCTCCCGTTCCACCCACCTTGGGCGCAGTGCTAGCAACAGGGGGATTAGTGGAGCTTGAGTTGTTTGAGCAGAAGGAAGCGCTCCTGGACCAACCAACCCTTTCAGGAATGACATGATCTGTCGAGCTAACACTGGGTCTATGGGAGGAACATCGGCAGTCTCAGCTTGCACCTATTCCTTTTGTCCAACCTCCTCAACATATTCAACCTCAATATCCTCTTTTATCTCTTCATGATGCACAGAAAGGGCCTCATTTCTGGGAGCATCTCCAACCGGTGCTCCATCTGTAATAGGTGATGCCCTTCCTCAGCCTCTACCCCTAGTTCCTCATTTACCCCTGCCTCGACTGTGACCTCTTACTGCAGATTCCTCAGCTGGAGCATTGACGGGAGCTACGATCCTGATGCCGTTGAATCAAGTATTAACCATCTGCGAACAGAAGAGTGAAGGAGGTTAGATACCAATTTGAATCACCAGATACCAATTGGAATCAAGTCATAGCACGAAAGTAGACAAGAGAAAACAAAGAGATTTCTTAAAGTCTTATAGCCTCTCGAAGAAAAGTAAAGGCGTCCCCATACCGTTTCGCAAGACTGTACTAGACTTCTTTTGGTACATCGAGATCAATGAACCAAAGTTTGATACCAATTTTGTCACGACCCAGACCGTCGTGATTGACACCCACGCTAACCCTCCGATGGGAGAACCACTACTACAACCCAAACCAAGCAACTAAATCAAAAACTAAAGCAATTAAGGATACGAAAACATGAATAATAACTAAACTGAAGTTCCCATAAACTTCAACAAAAGACCTAACAACTAACAATGTGGAAAATTCACCTAGAACCTAAAAGTCAATGTACCAAAACATCTAACAAGAAAGGGATACAATCCCCAAACTAACAACTAATAACTAACTAGAAAAGTCTAAGTCCGAAATATGGACTTAGATGAAAGAAGAACTCATGGTAGCCTAGAAGAACTGGCTCACCCTTGAATTCGAACGATCACTGATCTTTTAAGCGAGGTATGTCAATAAGCACCTGAAGATGCCCTGTACTCAACAAAGAAAGAGCAAGTGCAATATCAGTTCACAAATAGTGTACTGGTAGGATCACACGGCTGTCCCACTAAGTGTAACATAACCAAGTTAATGCAACATACCAAACATATACAGTATCGATTATCAAATGCTCAACAATATACATTTATAACAAGTCATTGGTCCTCTCATGGAACCCAAACCCAAACTATTAGCATACCGGAAGGTGGTACCCGATCCAATGTTTATGCCAGAATGTGGCAACCGATCCCATAATTATGTCGGAATGTGGTAACCGATCCCAATTAGTATACTGAAATGCGGTATTCGATCCAATCAACACACCACAATCACAATCACAAGTACTTTCTCAATAATCACACAATCAAGAAGTGATTTATGGCATATAGTTATTCATCTATCTCATTTACAACAAGTGTGATCAATAATGCAACATTCGCATACATACATGTATCATAATGAAGCAAGAGCAATATACATCACACAATCATAGAATCATAACCATCACCTACCTTGAAACAAGCTTGAAACCCTGAGAAACTTGATCCTTCCCTTTCCGGATTCGTTCCTCTTGTCCTTGATCTACAAACAATCATAATAACATGGGAATCAATAAACAATCACTAATTACCTGGATTACTAACAATTCTATGAACCCTAGATCATACCCATGATTCCAAGTACCCAAATTAGGGTTGTTTCCATCATAGAATCTAGATCAAAACCCTCTCCCATTGATAATTACCCATTCTATTACGTTCTACGGATCAAAAAAGGGATTCGGGGAGTGAAAAGCTTACCTTTAGCCTCAAGAATGGAGAAAAATTGTCAAGTCACCTGGGGTTCGTTCCTCAGCTCTAAAAATTGAAAAGTGCAGAATAAAGTCATTTTGAGGTTTATTTACGACTTTAATTCGCGTCTGGCCCGTCACAGCGGTCCTCACCCCGCCACAGCGACCAAAACCACCGCCAAAGCGGCTTGCATGAAATAGTGAGCTATTTTAATAATTCCAAGACCCACATTTCACAGCACACCTTTAACCAACAACGCTCAGAAAATATCGTTCACGCTATGATCGATTTTGGGAGTTTACTCACCCGAATTCAATTACGTAAAGTCGTACGGATTCCTTAATGACTTATCTAACTACTCAAGTAATAAAAATATAATTAAATCTCCCGATTGTTATCATATTTCCCTATACCTTAATGACTCTGATTTCGTCCAAATCTGGAGTAGGTTGAGAAATCCCACGTTACTAAGAAAAAGTTTTCCGACCCAAAAATTTTCCCCGCTGGGTTTTCTATAACGACGGAACCCGGTCATTACAAGCTGGAAGAGAAAGTAGATGAAGGCTTGGCAGAAGAGGGAAAAGAAGGCAGTGATGAAAATTCAGTGGATGTGATGGGTATTGTTTTGGAGCTCAATGGTGAGCTAAATGGTGATCAGTAAGGTATTTGTGATATTTTTTTATTAAGACATTTGCTTATTGAAGTGGGTTTAAGACAATTGGTTTTTGAAATGGTTGGGTTTTTGTGTTGATGATAAGACAAATAGTTTTTAAGATAATTAGTTTTCGGTGGTTGAATATTAAGACAATTGGTTTTTGAAGTGGGTTTTAAGACAATTGGTTTTTTAAATGGTTGGTTTTTGATGGCTGATGATTAAGATAGTTAGTTTTTGAAGTGATATTTAAGACAGTTGGATCATGTAAATGTTATTTTTGTTTTGGTGGATATTGTTACCAGTTATCGACTTTAAATTGTATATATAATACATTGTCTTACCAATTCCAAAAAGACTTCATTTTATTAATAGACTGTACTACTACATGAGTAAAAGATATAAGATTGTACTAATGCATCCCTGTTACACATTTCCAAAAAGCAACCACTAACAACAAACCATACAATATAATTTTTAGTCCTTTCTCTTTTTCTTCAGCCACTATCAACTTTTGTTTTAGTTGATCCCTATCTTTTACAGTGTCTTTTAGCAATCCTTTAAAGTGATCCCTCTGCTCTTCGGCCTCTTCGAATAAACTCAATAGCAAATCCCTATTTTCTTCGGAGTTTCGAAGCCTTTCTAATATTTGAAATTTGGTAACGCCTTGAAAATTTGATGTCTAGAATTCCAGACTCAAATTTGATGGGCTTCTCTTTGATGAATCATTTTCAAGTCACTTAAAAAAGAGCATGCACCAGTTGCACAATTAAAGAATTGTAGACCTAGGTTCATATCGGTGTGTGACGTCCTCAACATTGCTAAATTACCACAACGACAAACGTAAGACCTTTTTGCATTGGATGTTTGAGACATAATAAAAAGAGATGTTTAAGTATTTTAAAATAGAATAGGATGAAAGGGTTCATGAATTCTTCTTTTTATACACTAAAAAAAAGTAAATATTATCGTTGAAAAGTAGAAATTTGTACTTTGTTACCGTTGAAAAACTTGGATAATTGAGTATTGTCACTGTTGGTAAAAATATATAGATAATTAAGACAGATGATATTTATTCATGTGCTTGGTTTAGATTGTACCAATGACATCTACACTTCAACACTAATAAGGTATATACGGGTTGATATCATGATCCAAAAATGATCTACACTGCACCTTGTCAAGCTCTGAGCCTACACCCTGGACGTGGCCAACACTCGAGAACCATTGCTGGCCCCAAGCGAACCCTTGGCCTTGCTTACTTACTCAGCGGAAGACTGTAAGCATTATTACAATGATCAAATGTACTTTACTCAACTGTTTAATAAAATAACTAAGAGTGTTTAAAGGTCAAACATTCAACTTGGCCAAAATGACAACTTAAGTCTTAACATATGAAATAATAATGTAAAGACAACTGACTACTAACTGTCTATGAAGCCTCTAAAATAAAGATGGATGTCGGGACAGGACCCCCGATCATCCTAACAACTGAAAGCTAAAAAATTATGAAAAAGACCCTCCGAAAAGCAAGGAGGCTCACCAACTGACTCTGAGTGCTCAACTTGATCAACGAGGCGCTGGATGATGATCCTGGTTAGCTGTGTCTGTATCATAAGACGATGCAGGCCAACTGGCATCAGTACATTCAATGTACGAGTATGCGAGTTGGAATGCTAAACACAACTTAAGCTTAAAAAGGATCTGAAAGGAACACTTACCTTGGCTTTACTCAACTCAAGAATAACTCAACTCAAAATGCAGTGTAAAACAACAATAAAAGTGCAATTTAAACAAAGCATTTAGAATAGTAAATAGCAACTCAATTTGTTAAAGATATGCAATAACAAACTCAACTTTACTCATATATCAAAGTAATATAATTTTTGTGGGAGTTTCTCTAACCGAAAACCACCACTATGAGCCTAAGTGGTGATACAACGTCTTTCCCACGCTTCCAGAACTGTCCTATACTTTGTCATCATATAGAACGCCTTAATTAAGTAGATCCACTACTCTATGCTAAAAAGCAACTTAAGGAGTCATCTAAAAAGTATGATCATTTACTATCCATGATGGCTACATGGTTTATGGAGACTTGAGTTAATATGAACTCGCGTCCCCATATCGATGCTCAATACTACTCCCAAAATATACTAAGCTCATATGTTTTTAAAACAAAACTTTTTTCTTTGGTTTAAGATAATTACTCAAAACTTAGCTTGAAAGCTCTCTTGGAAATCGGTGTTTCCCTTTCTTGTTTAAATGTGACAACATTTTAAACTCTTGGGAATACGTAGTTCCCTTATAACTTTTGGAGAAAATGAACTCAACTCTTTACTCTTTGCTTAACTTAAAACTTAAGTCTTAGAACAAAGTTAAAACGTTTGTGAAAGACTTTTGAAAATTTTTAATGAACTTCTCTTGACTTACTTCTTAACTTCTAAACTTGACTCTTAACTTTCCTTGAATTGAATTATGGATTCAAGGATAGTGATTTGTGATAGGAAAGATCTCATGATGTTTAGGAGTGTTTTTAGATAGCTAAATATAAGAAAATATCAAAAAATCACTGTCTAAGAGCAGGTGCACGACGCACAGATGTATTTCAATTTTTGGTCGCAAAAATATGTTTTGAGGCAGAATGGTCCGTGACCGCTCCGCGACTCGAAAGAGTTTTTCCCAAATCTAGGGAGCAGGTCCGTGACGCGGAGCCAGTGCCCAGATTTGCCCGACTAATTTCCTTCTTCGTTTTCCAGACCCAATTCGCCCAAACTCAATTCTTTTTAGATAAAGATACCCAACAAATGTACGTAAGAACCTAACTCCAACCAACTCAATAATTTGATGTAATGATCTCAGAAACTTCTCAATCTCATCCCAATTCAAGAGCGATATCAAGTTCAAGAATACATATCAAGAACATCAACTTTCAAACTCTTTTAGGACAAATTCACGCTGAAATAAACATGTTTGGCGTGTGGATGAATGAACCCAATGTTATGAAAGCCTCACATACCTCGTAGGGATTAACCCTTGGCGAAATCCACACGAAATTCTCCAAGAATTCGACGAACTATGAACTTTTCTTCTCTTTTCTCCGAGCCCTAGCGTATTTTGGTAAAAGTGTAAACTGATCTAATTCTGATTAGACCCTAACTTTATTACCAAAAATAAAATAAAATAATTGGGCAAGGAAAAGACCAAACTACCGTTTCAAAATCCGGATTGGACTTTCCTTATCCAAACAACCCAACTTCCAATCGGCATATCTCACTCATACGAACTCGGACTCGGGCAAACTTGGTGGCGTTGGAAAGATAATTCAACGATATTTCCTATGGTATCTGGAAACACACCTAACTCATCCTGAGCTAGGAGTTATGGTCATTTGAAGTTTACAAAAACCTCAACTTAACATACTTAACAAATTTTCCAGATATCTATTCTTTCCAAAAATTGACTATTTCCAATTCTTAACTTCTTCCTAGTTATTTTAATTTGTGAGATGTTACAATATCTCCCCCTTGGGAACATTCGTCCTCAAATGAGATTACTCTTACTAGGCTAAGGGTATATCATCTAACAATTAGCTCAAACACCCAACAATCAAATCTAACACATCAAGTATATCAATTAAAGAGTACTAAGAAGAGAATTAGTACCTTGATCTCGAATTTCTCCGGATTCGAAGAGATGTGGATATCTCTTCTTCATATCTTCTTCAACTTCCCAAGTAGCTTCCTCAACAAATTGATTCCTCCAAAAGACTTTGACTGATGCTACCTCTTTTGTTCTCAACTTGCGAACTTGGCGATCTAGAATCTGAACATGAATTTCCTCATAAGACAAGATATCATTGATCCCAACATCTTCAGTTGGTATAATTAATGAAGGATCACCCATGCACTTCTTCAACATGGAGATGTGAAATACCGAATGAACCGCTGCTAAATCTTGGGGTAGCTTTAACTTATAAGCTACTTTGCCAATTATCTTGGATATTCTGTAAGGACCAATATACCGGGGGCTAAGCTTCCCCTTCTTACCAAATCTCATAACACCCTTCATGGGTGAAACTTTCAAGTATACTCAATCATCTACTTCAAAATCTAACTCCCTTCTCCTAACATCAGTGTAGGATTTCTGACGACTCTGCACCGTTTTCAACCTCTCTTGAATCACTTTCACTTTCTCCATAGCTTGATGCACCAAGTCTAGTCCTATAAACCCTGCTTCACCAACTTCAAACCATCCAATAGGAGATCTGTCTCTTCTCTCATAAAGAGCTTCATAAGGAGCCATATGGATGCTAGAGTGTTAGCTATTGCTGTAAGCAAATTCGATAAGAGATAGGTGATCATCCCAATTACCTTTGAAATCAATCACAAAAGCCCTCAACATATCTTCTAAAGTCTAAATAGTGTGATCTTTTTGACTATCTGTCTAAGGATGAAAGGCAGTACTTAAGTTCACCTTTGAACCCAAGCCTTTTTGGAATGATTTCCAAAACTGTGTAGTAAATTGTGCACCTCTGTCTGAAATAATGGTGATCGGAACTCCATGAAGTCTAACCACTTCTTGAAGATACAACTTGGCATAGTCCTCTGTTGTATGGGTGGTCTTTACCGGCAAAAAGTGGGCTGATTTTGTCATTCTATCGACAATCACCCAAATAGAATCATGTTGCCTACGAGACTTGGTAAACCTGTGATAAAATCCATATTAATCATCTCCCACTTCCATTCCGGAAGTTCAATATTCTGAGCCATACCGCCTGGCCTTTTTGGTGTTCTACTTTAACTTGTTGGCAATTCGGACACTTAGCAACAAACTCTGCAATGCCCTTCTTCATACTACTCCACCAATAAACCTCTCTCAAATCGCGATACATCTTTGTGGAAACCGGATGAATGGAATATACAGATCTATAAGCCTCTTCCATTATCCTCTCTTGGAGTTCATCCACTCTTGGTACACACAATATACTTAAATATCTCAATACACCATCTCCCCCTTGTTCAAAAGCCATTACTTTTTGCTTACGAACATTTGCCTTCACTTCAAGCAAAATTGAGTCTTGGTCTTCCTTCTCTTTTACTTCTGACACTAATGATGATTCTACACCATTTATCACCACCACTCCTCCTTCTGTGGAATCCATTAGTCGGACTTCCAAGCGTGCAAGTCTATGCACATATTTCGCTAACTCTCTTTTTTCTTCCTCAACATGGGCGGTACTACCCATAGACAACCTGCTTAAAGCATCAGCAACAACATTAGCCTTACCTGGGTGGTAAAGAATGTCATAATCATTGCGTAATTCTAGCCACCTCCTTTGTCTGAGATTAAGCTCTTTCTGAGTGAACACGTACTGAAGACTCTTATGATCAGTGAATACATCAACATGCACACCATACAAATAATGACGCGATATCTTCAAAGCAAATACCACGGCAGCCAACTCTAAGTCATGGGTTAGGTAGTTCTTCTCATGAACCTTCAACTGTCTGGACGCATAAGCTATAACTTTGTCATTCTGCATTAACACACAACCCAAACCAACTCTAGACACATCATAATAGACCATAAAGCCTTGCGTACCTTCTGGTAAGGTCAATACTAGGGCAGTAGTCAACCTCTTTTTCAATTTCCTGAAAGCTTTTCTCACAAGCTTCAGACCATTGAAACTTCACTATTTCTTTAGTCAACTTGGTCAACAGAGATGAAATGGACGAGAATCCCTCGACAAGCCTTCGATAATATCCAACCAACCCTAAGAAACTCCTAATATCAGTTAGAGATGTGGGTCTAGGCCAATTTTGCACTGCCTCTATTTTCTGAGTGTCAACTCTAATTCCATCACCGAAAACTATGTGGCCCAAGAATGCCACAGACTCAAGCCAAAACTCATATTTAGAGAACTTAGCATATAACTCCTTATCTTTCAAAGTCTGAAGAACTATTCTGAGATGGCTAGCATGATCTTCCTCATTCCTCGAATAGATTAGTATGTCATCAATGATCACAATAACAAACATATCTAAATAAGGCTTGAATACTCAATTCTTAAGGTCCATGAACGTTGCAGGTGCATTAGTTAAATCGAACGACATGACCAGAAACTCATAATGACCATAATGGGTCCTGAATGTTGTCTTGGGAATATCACACTCCCTTAATTTCAACTAATGGTAGCCAGATCTGAGGTCTATCTTAGAAAAATAAGAGGCACCCTAAAGTTGATCGAAAAGATCATCAATTCTCGAAAGAGAATACTTGTTCTTGATGGTACCCTTGTTCAATTGGTGGTAATCTATACACATCCTAAGGGAACCATTTTTCATTCTCACAAATAAGACTGAAGCGCCCAAAGGTGAGACACTTGGTTGAATAAAGCCCTTATCTAGGAGATCTTTCAATTGCTCTTTAAGCTCTTTCAACTCTGTTGGTGCCATTCTATATGGCGGAAGAGATATAAGACGAGTATCTGGAATAATGTCTATGCCGAAGTCTATTTCTCTCTCAGGAGGGACTCCGGGTAGATCATCTGGAAAGACTTCTGGAAACTCTCTTACTATTGGAACTGACTGAATGAGAGGTATTTCAACACTAGAGTCATTAACTCGGACTAAGTGATAGATACAACCCTTAGAAACTAAATTTCTAGCCTTAAGGTACGAAATGAAACGACCCTTAGGCACTGTTGAACTACTACTCCACTCTATGACTGGCTCATTTGGAATCTAGAACTTGACAACTCGCGTTCTACAATTTATTAATGCATAACATGCATTAAGCCAATCCATACCTAGAATGATAAAAAAATATACCATGTCTAACTCAACTAAATCAACCATGGTGTTCCTGTGATTGATGGAAATAACACAATCACGATATACTTGCTCAGCTAGAATAGACTCCTTAACAGGTGTAGAAACATAGAAGGGTTCACAAAGTTTCTCAGGAAGAACATCAAAATTAGTTACAACATACGGAGTCACAAAAGATAAACTTGCTCCTGGTCTAGCAATGCATAAATATCAAGAGAAAAGACTTTGATAATACCAGTGACAACATCTGACGAATTCTCTTGCTCTTGACGACTAGTGATCGCATAGAGGCAGTTTTGTCCTCCGCCAGTATCGAAAATATCTCCTCTAGGTGCAGCCCTATCTGGTGGAGCAACTGATGAAGATTGGATCCTAGTGCCCTGATTTTCACTACATTGTCGGTTCTTAGGGCACTCTTTCATGAAGTGACCCTCTTCTCCACACTTGAAACAACTTGTCTGGCCATCACGACACTTACCTGGGTGGGTTCTACCACACTTAGCACATGCAGGAGCCTAGTTACCTCATTATGCCACACTACTCTGAGACTGTACAGGTCTAGCTCTGAAGTGCTGGGAATTCTGACCATTATACTCACCTTTGTTTCTGGGTGCAGGTGCACTAGCTTTGCTGAAAGGACGAATGGTTCACATTACTTTTCTGCTGCCCGGACTCATTATCTCTCAGTTTCTCTTCCTCAACCTGCTGCACATATACCATTAACCTCGATATATCCATTTGCCTAATTAGCATCGCTACCCTGCCCTCTTTGCTTGATAGACGGGACAACCCAGCAACAAACAGACTCATTCTACTTCTCATATCCTCAACCATCTCCGGAGCATAACGGAATAGTTGGGTGAACTTCAACCCACACTCATGAACACTTAATGACTCTTGCTTAAGGGTAAGGAACTCTCATACCTTAGCCTCTTTTAGTTCTCGGGGAAAGAAACTCCCCAAGAAAACTTCCTCAAAATATGCCCAACTCGCAGGTGGTGCATCCTCAGCTCGGTTCTTCTTCCATTGATCGAACCAAATCCTAGCGACACCCTTCATTTGGTATGCAGCTGGTTCCACCCTCTTAGTATTACCAACGTGCATGACATCAAATACCTTTTGCAGTTCCTCAATAAAGTTCTTTGAATCCTCCGTAATGCTCGAACCAGTGAAACTTAAAGGATTCATCCTCAAGAACTCATGAATCCTCTAAGTGTCAGCCTCTTCTTGTCGTGCCCCTCTTTGTTGCCCAACCTAGTTAGTCACAGCTTGACTTAGCATCCTTATCGCTTCTCTGAACTCAGCATTGGTAACTTCTCCTTGGGGTTACACTTCAGGTGCATTGGGTACCCCTTGCTCCTCAGCATTACGCCTAGTAGGACGACCTCTGACAGCTCTTCGTGGAGGCATGATTATCTAAAACACGCACAAGCACGAATTAGAAGAAACTTTTTTAGAGATCAAACTCTAACGCACGAAATGAGTATGAAAGAAGTGAGAAATTTTCCGAAGTGTCACAACCTCCTAATTATAGATATGGAAAGCTTCACACCGATAACTAGGACTTTACTGACATGACTTCATAGACTCCCTAGGACTCTTGAACTCTGTGCTCTAATACCAAGTTTTTCACGCCCCGATCCTACACCCTGGACGTGGCTCACACTCGAGAACCATTATTGGCCTCAAGCGAACCCTTGGCCTGGAAAACTTACTCATGGAAGACTCTAAGCATTATTACAATGATCAAATACACTTTACTCAACTGTTTAATAAAATAACAAAGAATGTTTAAAGGTTAAACATTCAACTTGGCCAAAATGGCAACTCAAGTCTTAACATATGAAATAATAATGTAAAGAGAACTGACTACTAACTGTCTATGAAGCCTCTAAAACAAAGATGGATATCGAGATTGGACCCCCGATCATCCTAACAACTGAAAGCTAAAAAATTATGAAAAAGACCCTCCGGAAAGAAATGAGGCTCACCAACTGACTATGAGTGCTCAACCTGATCAACGAGGCGCTGGATGTTGATCCTGGTTACCTGCATCTGCATCATAAGACGATGCAGGCCAACTGGCATCAGTACATTCAATGTACAAGTATGCGAGTTGGAATGCTAAACACAACTTAAGCTTGAAAAAGGATCTGAAAGGAACAGTTACCTTGGCTTTACTCAACTAAAGAATAACTCAACTCAAAATGCAATGTAAAACAACAATAAAAGTGCAATTTATACAAAGCATTTAGAACGTAAATAACAACTCAATTTGTTAAAGATATACAATAACAAACTCAAGTTTACTCATAGATCAAAGTAATATAATTTATGTGGGAATTTCTCTAACCGACAACCACCACTATGATCCTTTACTACTCATGATGGCTACATGGTTTATGGAGACTTGAGTTAACATGAACTCGCGTCCCCATATCGGTGCTCAATACTCCTCCCAAAATATACTTAGCTCATATGTTTTTAAAATAAAACTTCTTTCTTAGGTTTGAGATAATTACTCAAAACTTAACTTGAAAGCTCTCTTGGAAATCGGTGTTTCCCTTTCTTGTTCAAATGTGACAACATTTTAAACTCTTGGGAATACTTAGTTCCCTTATAAATTTTGGAGAAATGAACTCAACTCTTTACTCTTTGCTTAACTTAAAACTTAAGTCTTAGAACAAAGTTAAAACGTTTGTGAAAGACTTTTGAAAAACTTTAATAAACTTCTCTTGACTTGCTTCTTAACTTCTAAACTTGACTCTTAACTTTTCTTGTATTGAATTATGGATTCAAGGATAGTGATTTGTGATAGGAAAGATCTCATGATGTTTAGGAGTGTTTTTAGATAGATAAACATAAGAAAAGATCAAAAAATAACTGTCTGAGAGCAGGTGCATGACGCGAAGATGTATTTAAATTTTTGGTCGCAAAAATAGTTTTTGAGGTAGAACGGTCCCTGACCGCTCCACGATGCGAAAGAATTTTTCCCAAATCTGGGGAGCAGGTCCGCGATACGGAGCCAGTGCCCATATTTACCCGACTAATTTCCTTCTTCGTTTTCCAGCCACAATTTGCCCAAACTCGGTTCTTTTTCCCAAATTCTTTTTAGATACAGATACCCAGCAAATCTACCTAAGAACCTAACTCCAACCAACTCAATAATTTGACATAATGATCTCAAAAACTTCTCAATCTCATACCAATTCAAGAACGACATCAAATTCAAGAATACATATTAAGAACATCAACTTTCAAACTCTTTTAGGACGAATTCACGCTGAAATAAACATGTTTGGCACGTGGGTGAATGAACCCAACGTTATGAAAGCCTCACATACCTCGTAGGGATTAACCCTTGGTGAAATCCACACGAAATTCTCCAAGAATTCGACGAACTATGAACTTTTCTTCTCCTTTCTCCTCTTTTCTCTTTTCTACAAGCCGTAGCGTATTTTGGTAAAAGCGTAAACTGATTTAATTATGATTAGACCCTAACTTAATTACCAAAAATCAAATAAAACAATTGGGCAAGGAAAAGACCAAACTACCTTTTCAAAATCCGGATTGGACTTTCCTTATCCAAACAACCCAACTTTCAATTGGCATATCTCACTCATACGAACTCGGACTCGCTCAAACTTGGTGGCATTGGAAAGATAATTCAATGATCTTTCCTATGGTCGTTTGAAATTGACCAAAAACTCAACTTAACATACTTAACACATTTTCCAGATTTCTCTTCTTTCCAAAAATTGACTATTTCCAATTCTTAACTTCTTCCTAGTTATTTCAATTTGCGAGATGTTACACACCTACTAGAATATGATGCTTAAATATTAACCGTAGCTAGTATAATTTAATAGGGAGAATGATTAACTAATAATAAACAATATTATTGAAATTTATTAAATTAAGTAAGTTTAAACAAGTCATGTAAGGGTCCACATACATTGGGGTGGAGATAAATGATGTATGAGAAAGAGTTGTAGTTATACAATCAACATCTTTAAACTAATGTGTGAAGAAAGCACAAGTATGAATGAGGAATAGTTATGTGCGGTTATACAATCAACGTATTTACAACATAAGCATATGATCATGTATGAGTCCATATAAATTAGGGTGGCAATCAACAATGTGTTGTTGAAAAAGTGACATCCTCACAAAATACTTATGTTTTCTCAAACATTGTTCTAAAGATGTTGATTATATAACCACAACTCTTCCTCGTACATCACTAATCACCACACCCAATTTATGTGGACTCTTATATGATCATATGACTTGTTTAAACTTATTTAATTGGATAAATTTCAAATATATAATTTATTATTAATTAATTATTGTCTTTTTTAAATTCTACTAGTTTTGATCCATATATAAGTGTTAGATTCTAGAAGGTGAAGTATCGACAATGCTTTAACATAGATATAAACCTGAATATACCTTACTAATGTGAGAGTGTAAATCTCATTGGTCATACATACACCACGCACATATAGATGTATCTATTGTATAAAGCGTCTATATATTTTGATAACCAGTAAATATTTAGATATACAAATTTTACAACGGTAAAAAAAAGTTCAAATTGCTACTTTTTTAAATGGTAACATCCATATTTTTGACAATTCTTTAAGGATTCATTTGGTAGAGTGTATATGCAAATAATGCTTGTATTAGTTATAGTTGGATTAGTTATACTTAGATTATTTCTTAAGTATTGTTTGATTTGGTGCATTAAAAATAGTCACAATTTTTTAGAGCACTTCCTTCTTTAATCATATTCTAATTCATGCATTAAAATCATTGCATTACGAATACTATGAATTTTCATATATTAATAATACTTTTGAAATTCTCACCGACACCTTTGACACGTTTTCTTTGTTTTTTTCCAAGCTTGGTATCAACAAGAGGCGGAAGAATCTTCACATTAAGCAATTCTTCTGGCACACACCATTCCGACTCGAGAGGGACAACATTAATAGAATCTAAGTATGCAAGGAGGTACGATTCAACTTTATACAAAGGCGAAGAGTACTCATAAATGATCATACCATACTCATTGCCATGCTTCGATCGCAAAGCGGCCATCGCGTGAGCACAAGGTATCTTGATCAAGTCATATTCCCTACAAGAACATGAATTTTCCAGCAGGTCCACATAGGTAGTAACACCTGCACCGAACATGGTAAATTGATTGTCGTCCCCGGTTACGTTCTCCACATATAAGGAGTCGCCCTCGATCATTTTCTTTCTTGCGATTTTTTCGGCAGAAGGCACCATTTGATTACCCATCGATTTAAGGATATATGCATGCCTCTCCCTGAACAATTCTCCAAACCTCTTAGCAATCGAAGTAAATATTGATGCCATGTGATACTCTTTTTCGTCTATCAACATAGCATTGAGTGACTCGGTGATATTTGTGGTCATCACATCATATCTATTGCCAGGAAAATGTGCCCTGCTCCACTTCTCAAAACCAATATCATACTCAAGGACGACGGCTGCCGCGGGATATTTATTCTTGAATTCAACAAAATAATTGTCAAACTCCTCCAAATAATAAGTTTTTGCCACATTGTAGTAAACATAAAGGTAATCTCCACAATGATGATTTATGCGGAGATTTTTACCGAGGTGCCTCATACAATATTCGTAGTGAGCATAATTGTAAACATTCACAATGCCGTTGGCGATTCTCTTGTGTCTATCGGAGATAAAACACAAATCTGGTTCATCGACCACAATCTCCTTCAATTTCTCAAAGAAGAATGTCCAAGATACATCATTCTCTTTGTCCACGACACAAAAAACAATTGGATAAACATGATTTTCCGTATCTTGTGCGACAGCGCTCAACAACACGCCCTCATATTTACCATGTAAATGAGTGCCATCAATCGTAATTATCTTTCTCATATGGGCAAATCCCTTATGACTATCCTTGTTTATCATGATACAATAGCTAGAACCAACATTAAGTGTCTCGAACATGTAGGAAAAAGCTGGTAAGCATGAATATCCATTCTCCGCTGTCCCTCGGACCATTTCCTTGGCAACCGAACCTCTCTTCCAACATTTCCAATAGATTGGACTACAACGAAAAGAATTAAACATAGCCCTTTGAATCTCTTTAACATTTGAACCCTTGCAATCACAATACATATTTACACAAAGTGAAACAATGACTTTGATTGAGATTTTTCTATGGCTACTGTTGGCATGTTCAACGCCACAACTATGCTTGCCAATGTACTTGTAGATACAAAATCTATTCGAACACTCATATTTCCTCACCCGCAACATCCATGCACAATTGTGAGATACATATTTCACCTTTAATTATTTAATACAACTCCTCAAAGTAGAAAAATCAAAAAACTTCTTTGCCGCCGCTTCGGCTAATAATAATTGCAACTCATTCTTGTTACTGAAAGTTTGATTTATTCATAAATTAGTTCCATCGGAGAAAGAATGGTTGGATTGTGATCTCAATTCCTGTTCTCCCTACATTTCTTCACAACATTTACGTTCGGGATCTTCCGCATCTACTGGCTGATTTTCCACATTAGTTGGATCATCATGTATATTCATTGAATGATCACCCAAACTCTCATTTGAATGATCACCCAAGCTCTCCTTTGAATGAACACCCAATCTTTCATTTCCAATAGAATCGTTGTCGTCGTTAAATGAATTTATTGGTTCAATTTGAGGTCTCGCATTGACGAGTATCCTCAATATAGGCCTAGAGCCATCAATACCAATATTTAACATGTACAAGCTAACATGCCGATCATTTTTTTATGAATGTGGGATGTATTTTTTCCCTCCCATTCATTTGATAGCTAATCACCAAGTCATTGGCTCGCAAGTTCACTCACCGGCCTCAATTACGCTTGCAATCATATCATCATATGAACCATTGCGACACAACGTAATGAGTACTATCGTCTTACCAAAAGATTTCCAATTCCAGCTTTTGGGAGTCTCCTCCCATATAATCTCCCTCAGCAACAATAAATTCAGCTACTGCCATTATAGATTACAAATATCGATACTAGATTACAGTATCAGTCTTTAACGATCAATGAGGTATGGAATCTATACAAAAATGTGACTAGATGAGATCAGCGTACAAAATCCAACTCCTGTAATGGCGAAATGTTTTCTAATGCTTTTAAACTAAACAAATGTATCTACTAATGAGTTTTCAAGTGATTATGGAAGATTTCTCAAATTTCTAAAATGGCGGGAAAATCGTTTTGAAGCTTGATTTTTGAAAGAAAATGGAGTAAAAATGAAAATGGAGTAGGTAACCTTGAAAATGGATATTTTGGCCAGAAAACTCGTCGAAATCAACAGTTTCAACAACAGCAAAAATGAGCTTCTCTTCTTTCCCGTTTGGCTTTTTTCTTTTTTCTAATATAATTTTCAACAAATGCATATAGATATATATTATTCCAAATTAGTTGGAAAAGAAGGGGGACCAAAGTGGAGATATGGAAACTTAGTAAGGTCTTTCGTATATGCCACTTAGGGCATGTGGATGATGTCATTAATAGTGGGTATACCACAAATTATTCAAGACTTGTGACTTAATGTCACATTAAGTCTTTAAGGTGGCTATTTTGCCAACTCTCCCGGGTAACATTATGGTTGATGCCTTGAGCCGAAAAGCCAAACTTTCTACCATCACTACAACAAGTTGTGACATTCAAGATGCTATACAATATGCATGCACTATGACCAGTAACCAAACAACTTATGGAGCTATCCAGCCATGGAAAGATTAATCAACTTTGGGAGGAGGATGGTCTATTGTTTACCACTGGATGGACAGTCTAAGTGCTTAAGTCTGGAGATTTAAGCGATGTATTATGAAGGAGAGTCATGACACCTTACAAGCAATTCATCTAGGACAATATTGTACTAGGGCCTTAGTTGAGTAGGTTTACTATTGATCGTGCATGCAAGAAGATGAATAGTGTTATGTGCAAGCTTGTCTTGTGTGTCAACAAGATAAGGTTGAGTAGAGGCCGCTTGAACGAATTTTGGATCCGCATCTAGTTGGAGAGATTCCATGGCAGAGTGTGACTATAGATTTTATCACATATCTACCCAAGTCTAGCAGTTATGACACTGTTATAGTAGTCGTGGATATCTCTAAGTATGCCACTTTTATGCCCGTCTCACCAGGTTGCACAATTAAGAAAGTTGCTACATTATTATTTTTAAATGCGGTGAAGTATTGGACCTTACCAAGGTATATTATTCGAGACCCCTGCTTTACTAGGAACTTTTGTAGGGAGTGTTTGACATAATTGACACAGACATGCACTTATCTACTAGTTTCCATCCATAGTTGGAGTGAGTCAATGCCTTATTAAAGTGCTATTTGAGGCATTATGTGAGAGAGCATCAAAAGGAATGGACAGAGCTCTTAGACATAGGTCAATCTTCTTATAACTTATAGTGGAGTGAATCCACGTAGCATACACCATTTGAGCTAGCATCAGGCCAATAACCTCAAACTCCACACTTACTACCATCTGCATTTGAAGAGAATAGTGTGGGAGCTTATTATCTAACCAAAGGATGGGATGATCAACTTGACACTACTAAGTTCTACTTGGACAAACAAACTAAGAAGATGAACACATTTTCGGACCCCAAAAGGCATCCCACGGACTATAGAGTTGGGGCATGGTCATGATGAAGTTTATGCATGTGAAAATTCTGGAACTTCTGAAAATATTCTGAAGGTTTTTTTTCTACTTCAGTAAACAAGAAATGCAAGTAGCTTCGTTCATTTGAGAACACTTCTTAAAATATTCAACCAATTATTTTAGTCAATGTGACAATCTTTTTATAAGTTAGTCAAATAAATGTCTAGTTAAGTTGTTAGTTAATCACATTTTTGTGAATATTTTTATGTGTTTGAAACTTTCTTAAAAGCGTTATTTGAATTCTTACCTAGATCTCTAATTTTTAAGATCCCTCTCTTAAGTCTTCTAAAAATAATAAAGGTTTTCTTTAAAAAAAAAAAGTTAAAAAGGTGACAACATTTTTTTTCAAAATTAGCATTTTCTTTGTCAAGTTATGAAAATTAATTTTGGACCTTTGTCCAAAAAACCATTGTAACATTCATCAACATGGTTCCTTGCCCCAGTGTTTGAAGATGTTGTAAGTCTCTTGGGAAGGAATAAATATTTTCTTTTGGACTCTCTTCCTCTCACCCCAAATAGCAATGGGTGGTTATACATCTTGGTGTCTATCTCTTTTAAGACCTTATTAGTTTGCACTTAATGGAGCTTTTAACTTGAACGGTCCATACATTAAACCATTATGTGCATTTGTATTTTCTACTTAAAATGTAACGACCAGTTCCCGTCATAATAGAAAAGCCAACGGGAAAAGTTTTAGGCCGAAAAACTTTTTCGTAGTAACTTGGAATTTCCCAACCTAGTCTAGATTTGGACAAAATCAGAGTCAATAAAGTCTAGGGAAATCTGGTAATAATTGGGTGATTTAATTATGATTTTGATTACATGAGTAGATATCTAAGATGTTAAAGAAATCGTACGACTTTACAGAATTGAATTCGGGTGAGTACAACTCCCGAAATTGATCCTGCGTGAACAAGTAGTTTCTGAGTGTCATTGGTTGAAAAGGTGTTGTGAAATGGGGGTCTTGGAATTATTAAATTTCCTCACTTGTTCTGTGCAAGCCGCTAAGGCAGGATTTTCCCACCAGGGCAGGACCGCTGTAACTGGGTGAGTGCCGCCATAAAGGGGCAGACGTGACTTAGAGTCAGAAATAAACTCCAAAAAAAAATTATTTTGCACTTTTCGACTTTGAGAGCTAGGAGACGGCCCTAAGTGTTTTCTTGACCGTTTTTCACCATTCTTGAGGCTAATGGTAAGGTTTTAACTCCCCGAATCCATTTTTTGATCCATAGAGTGTAATCTAATGGGTAACTATCAATAGGGGAGGGTTTTTATCTGGAAATTCTGGTGGAAAAAGCTCTAATATGGGTATGGGGATCATGGGTTTGACCTAGGATTGATATTATTGATATAATCTGGGTAATTAGGTGTTGTTTATTGATCCTAGCATTGTATTGATTGTTTGTAGACCAAGAACAAGCGGAACGAGTCCGAAAAGGAAAGAATCAAGTTTCTTAGGGGATTCAAGTTTTGTTTGAGGTAGGTGATGATTGTGATTTCATGATTGTGTGATATATGTTTATTCTTGCTTCATTATAATACTTGTATGTATGTGAATGGTGCACTATTGATCATACTACTTGTAAATGAGGATAGATAAATGATGAATGTCATGAATCATGACTTGATTGAATGAATTGAGAATATACTTATGATTGTGATTGTGGCTTGTTGAATGGATCGGGTGTTGTGTTCCGACACACTAACTGGGATTAGTTGCCATGTTCCAGCATAAATATATGGATCAGTTCCCACATTTCGGCATAAATATTGGATCTGGTACCACATACCGGTATGCTAATAGTTTGGGTTTGGGTTCCATGAGAGGACCATTGACTTGATATAATTGTATATCTTGAGAAAGGTGATATTGTACGTTGTTCGTAAATTATATGGATATTGTATATATTCGGTGTATGCATGTATTATTGTGTTGTATTGACTTATGTATGTTGCACTTAGTGGGATAGCCGCGTGATCCTACCACTACACTATAGTTGTGTACTGATACTGCACTTGCTCTTTCTTTGTTGAGTACAGGGCATCTTCAAGAGGCTATTGACAGACCTTGCGTAGAAGATCAGTGATCATTCAAATTCAAGGGTGAACCAGTTCTTCTGGGCTGCCATGAGTTTTCTTTTTGCTTAGATTAGTTCATTATTTATCTTATGTTTAGTTGGGTTGCACCCATTTTACTTTAGACTTTTGGTTCATTGTTAGAGTTTTGGTACATTGACTTTCAGGTTCTAGGTATTATTCCGCATTTATTTTAAGTTGTTAGACTTTCGATTAAAGTTTATGGGAACTCTATTTCTCTCCTAAGCATTTAATTTCCTTCCGTAACCTTAAATGCTTTAGTATTTTAATTAAGTTGGTTAGCTAATTAGTATGAATGGTTCTCCCACCGAAGGGTTAGTGTGGGTGCCAATCACGATGGTCTGGGTCGTGACAAAGTTGGTATTAGAGCCTAGGTTTGTTGATCTCGATGTACCAAAACGAGTCTAGTAGAGTCTTACGAAACAGTACTGAAACATTTGTACTTTTCTTCGAGAGGCTATAAGACTTTAGGAAATCTCTTTGTTTTCTCTTGTTTCCTTTCGTGCTATAACTTGATTCCAATTGGTATCTGATGATTTGAATTGGTATCTAAACTCCTTCACTCTTTTATCCGCAGATGGTTAACACTAGGTTCAACGACGTCAGGCCCATAGCTCCCGTCAATACTCCAGCTGAGGAATCTGCAGCTAGAGGTCGTGGTCGAGGCAGGTGTAGAGGAAGAGCTAGAGGTAAAGGCCGAGGAAGGGTGGCGCCTACTAGGGATGGAGCACCGATTGAAAATGCTCCCAGGAATGAGGCCCCTCATGTGCATTATAAAGAGGTAGAGGAGAATATAGAAGTTGAGAACGAAAAGAATATTGGACAAGAGGAAGAGGTGCAGGCTGAGACTACATATATTCCTCCCTTAGACCCAATGTTAGCGCAATAGATTATGTCGTTCTTGAAGTTGGTCCTGGAGTGCTTCCCTCTGTTCAAGCAACTCAAGCTCCCACCAATCCCCCTATTATCACAGTCCCCGAGGTGGGTGGAAATGTAGGTAATGATGCTTTCTTTCTTCCTTTGTTGGTCCTGTTATGACGGTAATTAGCATGAGATATTGACCAAGTTCTTGAAGTTGAAACCGCATGTGTTCCATGGTTCCGAGAGTGAGGATGCATATGAGTTCATCCTAGATTGCTATGAGTGGCTTCATAAGTTGGGAATTGTCCATCAACATGGGGTTGAGTTTGTGACTTTTCAGCTTCAAGGTGAGGCTAAGCAGTGGTGGAGAGCTTATGTGGAATGCAGATCTTCGGTTTTACCCCCACTTACTTGGACCCAGTTTCATGCTCTGTTCTTAGAGAAGTATGTGCCTCAGACTTTGAGGGATCACAAAAAGGATGAGTTCATGGCTTTGGAATAAGGTGGTATGTATGTGGCTGCTTATGAGGCCAAGTTCCATACCTTATCCAGATATGCTATGCAATTGGTGACTACTGAGGAAGAGAGGATCTGTTTATTTATTAAGGGACTAAATTCTGAGTTGCAAGTATTATCTGGTCATATAACCTCTGTAAGGAAAAACTTCAATGACGTAACAAACTTTGTGAAGAAAGTGGAGGGGGTGAGGCGAGACAGTCAGGCCAAGGCATTGGCTAAGAAAGCCAAAAATTCAGGTAACTTTCAGGGATCTTACTCCAGAGGTTTAGGAGGCCAAAACTTTTCATACCTTATCTAGATATGCTACGCAATTGGTGACTACTGTGGAAGAGAAGATCTGTTTATTTATTAAGGGACTAAATTCTGAGTTACAAGTATTATCTGTTCATATGACTTCTGCAGGGAAAAGCTTCAATGAGGTAACAAACTTTGTGAAGAAAGTGGAGGGGGTGAGGCGAGACGGTCAGGCCAAGGCATTGTCTAAGAAAGCCAAAAATTCAGGCAACTTTCAGGGATCTTACTCCAGAGGTTCAGGGAGGCCAACACTTGCAGCCAGGACAATTCAGTCAGTTATGCCCGCCTCTACAGGTAATTACTCGGGAACTCCACCTCATAATTTGATTCAGGATAACCAAGGAGTCCCACATTCGACGGGCAGCAGGTCATCATTTAATCGTACTTGTTATAACTGTGGATAATCTGGGCATATGAGGAGAGATTGTCCCCACCCATGAGTGATGGATTCCGCGTAGCAGCAGTCTAGAGTAGTGGTACCCACGGGAAATGGTAATAATAGTCGAGGGCATCCACAAGGTGGGCGAGGAGGAAATCAGTAGGGCCTCAGAGGTAGGGGAAATGGTAACGCAGGCAGAGGTACAGTGCAACCAGGCAAGGAAGTCGCCCGTCACGATGATAGGGCTCAGTTTTATGCTTTTTCGAGCAAGACCGAGGCAGAGGCGTCTAACGCAGTGATCACAGGTACTATTCTTGTTTGTGACCGAATGGCTAATGTGTTATTTGATCCGGATTCTACTTATTCTTATGTGTCCATCCATTTTGCCTCAGCATTTGCTATGACTTGTAATATACTTGATGCCCTCATCCATGTTTCTACCTCAGTTGGAAAGTCGGTCATAGTCACCCATGTCTATCGTGCTTGTCCTATTTTGTTTATGGGTTTTCAGACTTGGGCAGATTTGGTGATTTTGTATATGACTGACTTTGATATAATCTTAGGCATAACTTGGTTGTCCCCCTATTATGTTGCGCTTAATTGTAATACTAAGTCTGTAACTCTAGAAATTTCGGGAAGGGAAAAGTTAGAGTGGGAAGGGGTGTACAAGCCTAAGCAAGTTAAGATCATATCTTCCATTCGGTGTAGGAAACTGGTAGTGCAGGGTTTATTGGCTTATTTGGCTCATATTCGGGATGTTGAGGTTGAGTCTCCATCTATTGAGTCAACTCATATGGTGTCAGAATTTAGAGAAGTGTTTCCTAATGATTTGCCTGGTATGCCTCCGGATAGAGATAGATGTTTTTGCATTGATTTAGAACCTGGTACTCGTCCCATTTCCATCCCTCCATATCGCATGGCTCCGGCAAAATTAAGAGAGCTTAAGGCTCAAATCCAATAGCTTCTTGATAAGGGATTCATCTGTCCTAGTGCTTCCCCATGGGGTGCTCCAATTTTTTTTGTTAAGAAAAAGTATGGTAGTATGAGGATGTGTATAGATTACTGGCAATTGAATAGGGTTACCATTCGAAACAAGTACCCATTGCCTCGCATAGATGATCTTTTTGACCAACTTCAAGGTGCATCAGTTTTCTCTAAGATTGATCTAAGGTTTGGGTACCATTAGTTAAAAATTAGGCCTGAGGATGTGCCCAAGACGGCGTTTAGAACCTGCTATAGGGATTATGAGTTTCTAGTAATGTCATTTGGTTTTAATAATGCACCTGCAGTTTTTATGAGTTTAATGAATGGGGTGCTCAAGACATTTCTTGATTCGTTTGTTATAGACTTTATTAATGATATTTTGGTCTATTCAAAAAGTGAGGAAGAGCATGCCGACCATCTTCGTATTGTTCTGGGTGTTCTTGGTAAACAAAGGTTGTATGCAAAATTTTCTAAGTGCGAATTTTGGCTAACTTCGGTTGCATTTTTTGGGCATGTAGTTTCAAAAGAAGGGGTAATGGTAGATCCCCAAAAGATTGAGGTGGTTAAGAATTGGGTTCGGCCTAGCTCTGTGACGGAAGTTAGGAGTTTTGTGGGGCTCACTAGCTATTATCGTCGATTAGTGAAGAACTTTGTTTCTATTGCCACTCACTTGACTAATTTGACCAAAAAGGAGATACCATTTGAATGGACCGAAAAATATGAGGAGTGCTTCCAAAAAGTCAAGACTTGACCACCGCACCCATTCTAGCATTATCGGTTGAAGGTAAGGATTTTATTGTTTATTGTGATGCTTCACATTCTGGTGTGGGTGTTGTGTTGATACAGGATAAGAATGTTATAGCTTATGCATCTCGTCATTTGAAGGTGCATGAGAGGAATTATCCAACACGTGATTTGGAGTTGGCAGCGGTAATGTTCGCTCTTAAGATCTGGCGGCATTACCTCTATGGTGTTAAGTGTGAGGTGTTTACTGATCATCGTAGCTTGCAGCATGTCTTCACTCAAAAGGATCTGAATTTGAGACAACGAAGGTGGATGGAGTTACTCAAGGATTATGGTGTGACCAGTCAATACCATCGGGGTAAGGCTAATGTAGTAGCAGACGCTTTGAGTCGAAAGGCGGTGAGTATAGGTAGTTTAGCTTGCTTGAGTGTAGCTAAGCGACCTTTGGCTAAGGAGATTTAGACTTGGATTCTAAGTTCATGCAGTTGGCATCTCAGAAAAAGGTGGGGTGTTAGCTAGCATTGAAGTTAGGGCCACGTTTATTAAAGAGATAAGGCCAAACAATTTGAGCATGAAAATTTGAATGAACTTGAGAAGAAGACTGTGATTGGTAAGGCACAAAAGACCACTCTTGATGCAGAAGGTGTGCTTAGTTTTAAAGGAAGGATTTGTGTCCCTCGAGTTGATAACTTGATTCAGAAATTGCTGACAGAATCCCATGGTTCGCGATATTCCATTCATCCGAGTGTGACCAAGATGTACTGAGATTTGAAGCGAATTTATTGGTGGCCAGGCATGAAGAAGGATATAGCGGAGTTTGTGGCTAAGTGTCAAAATTGCCAACAAGTAAAATATGAACATCAAAGGCCTGCAGGTTTGCTTCAGAGAATGCCAATTCCGGAAAGGAAGTGGGAAATGATAGCCATGGATTTCGTGGTTGGTCTTCCCAAGACGAGGGAAGTTTGATTCTATTTGGGTAGTGGTTGATAGATTGACTAAGTCAGACCATTTTATTTCGGTAAGAATAGATTATAATGTTGAAAATTGGCTAAGGTTTATGTGAAAGAGATAGTGAGGTTGCATGGGGTGCCCTTTTCTATCATCTCAGACCGTGGTACGTAGTTTACCTCCAAGTTTTGGAGAAAATTACATGATGAATTGGGCACACAACTCACTTTTAGTACCTCTTTCCATCCAAAGACGGACGGGCAGTCGAAGAGGACTATTCAAGTGTTAGAAGACATGTTGAGGGTATGTGTGATTGATTTTGGAGGGCATTGGGATAAGTTGTTACCTTTGTGTGAGTTCTCCTATAATAATAGTTATCACTCCAGCATTGATATGGCACCGTTTGAGGCATTATATGGGAGGGAATGTAGATCACTCATAGGATGGTTCAAGGCTGGAGATGTGAAACCTTTGGGGGTTGATTTAGTGGAGGAGGCTCAAGATAAGGTGAAGAGTATTCAAGCTAAGCTTTTAGCAGCCCAGAGTAGACAGAAAAAGTATGCGGATCCTAAGGTAAGATACATGACATTTTAGACGGGTGAGAATGTTCTTCTTAAGGTATCACCCATGAAAGGGGTGATGAGATTTGGCAAGAAGGGCAAGCTAAGTCCGCGATACATTGGTCCCTTTGAGGTTCTTGAATGTGTAGGGCCAGTGGCTATAGA
This sequence comes from Solanum acaule, assembly GCA_036250505.1. Taxonomy (NCBI): domain Eukaryota; kingdom Viridiplantae; phylum Streptophyta; class Magnoliopsida; order Solanales; family Solanaceae; genus Solanum; species Solanum acaule. The sequence goes on from JAJOOR010009098.1 coordinate 33,429, forward strand.
TTGGCTTTACCTCCTCACCTATCGGGAGTTCATTCGGTATTTCATGTGTCCATTTTGAAGAGATACCATGGTGACAGGGATTACGTCATAAATGGGACTCGGTTGTGTTAGACAAAGACCTTCAGTATAAGGAGGAACTGATTGTAATTCTTGATCGTGATGTCCGGAAGCTAAGGACCAAGGAGATTAAGTATGTTAAGGTACAATAGAAGCATCGTACATTTGAGGAAGCTACTTGGGAAACTGAGAAGGACATGTGAGACAAGTATCCCTAGTTGTTCGTCGATTCAGGTACTGCTCCATTCTTTCTTTAGCCTATTTTCCTAAGGTTGTCACTCGGGGACGAGTGAGGGGTAAATTGGTATCTATTGTAATGACCGGTTCCCGTCGTTATAGAAAAGCCAATGGGGAAAATTTTGGGTCGTAAAACTTTTTCGTAGTAACTTGGAATTTTCCAACCTAGTCCAAATTTGGACGAAATCGGAGTCAGTAAAGTCTAGGGAAATCTAGTAACAATTGGGTGATTTAATTATAATTTTGATTACATGAGTAGATATCTAAGACATTAAGAAACCCGTACGACTTTACGAAATTGAATTAAGGCGAGTAGAACTCCCGAAATTGATCTTAGCATAAATATGTAGTTTCTGAGTGTCATTGGTTGAAGGAGTGTTGTGAAATGGGGGTCTTGGAACTATTAAATTTGTTCACTGGTTCCGTGCAAACCGCTAAGGTGGCATTTTCCCGCCAGGGCGAGGCCGCTATAGCGGGGTGAGTGCCGTCATAGCGGGGCAGACGCGACTTAAAGTCGGAAATAAACTCCAAAAATGTTTTATTCTGCATTTTTCGACTTTGAGAGCTAGGAGACGACCCGAGTTGTTTACTTGACCATTTTTCACCATTCTTATGGCTAAAGGTAAGGTTTTAACCCCCCAAATCTATTTTTTGATCCGTAGAACATAATCTAATGGATAATTATCGATGGGGGAGGGTTTTGATCTGGAAATTCTGGTGGAAAAAGCCCTAATCTGGGTCTGGGGATCATGGGTTTGACCTAGGATTGATATTATTGATATAATCCGGGTAATTAGGTGTTGTTTATTGATCCTAGCATTGTATTGATTGTTTGTAGATCAAGAACAAGCGGAACGAATCTGGAAAGGGAAGAATCAAGTTTCTTAGGGGATTCAAGCTTTGTTTGAGGTAGGTGATGGTTGTGATTTCATGATTGTGTGACATATGTTTGTTCTTGCTTCATTATAATACTTGTATGTATGTGAATGTTGCACTATTGATCATACTACTTGTAAAGGAGGATAAATAAATGATGAATGCCATGAATGACTTGATTGTATGAATTGAGAATATACTTGTGATTGTGATTTTGGCTAGTTGAATGGATCGAGTGTTGCGTTCCGACACACTAACTGGGATCGGTTGCCACATTCTGGCATAAATATATGGATCGGCTGTCACATTCCGGCATAAACATTGGATCAGGTACCACGTACCAATATGCTAACAGTTTGGTTTTGGGTTCCATGAGAGGACCATTGACTTGACATAATTGTATATCTTGAGAAATGTGAAATGTACGTTGTTCGTAAATGATGTGGATATTGTATATGTTCGGTGTATGCATGTATTATTGTGTTGTATTGACTTATGTATGTTGCACTTAGTGGAATAGACGCATGATCCTACCAGTACACTGTGGTTGTGTACTGATACTACACTTGTTCTTTCTTCGTTGAGTACAGGGCATCTTCAGGCGGCTATTGACATACCTTGCTTAGAAGATCAATGATCGTTCGAATTCAAGGGTGAACCAATTCTTCCGGGCTGCCATGAGTTCTCTTTTTTCTCAGTCCATTTCATTCGGACTTAGATTAGTTCATTAGTTATCTTATGTTTAGTTGGGTTGCACCCATTTTCCTTTAAACTTTTGGTTCATTGTTAGAGTTTTGATACATTGACTTTCAGGTTCTAGGTATTATTCCGCATTTGTTTTAAGTTGTTAGACTTTTGATTGGAGTTTATGGGAACTCTATTTCTTTCCTTAGCATTTAACTTGCTTCCGTAACCTTAAATGCTTTAGTATTTTGATTAAGTTGGTTAGCTAATTAGTATGAATGGTTCTCCCACCTGAGGGTTAGTGTGGGTACCAATCACGATGGTCTGGGTCGTGACATAAAATCTCTTAATGGATCTGAAAGGATCTGAATGAATCACATTTGTGACAAAGTCTTATTCTCATTCAGACTCTTTTAAAGACACTTTTATTTCCGGAAAAACAAATTATGCTACATATTTTTTTTCTTAAAAAAAATTCAAGTCTCTCTCCTTTTCCAACTTTATTAGTTACTCAAATTATTTCCCTTAAACTTTTAATTTTTGTTCTTCCTACTAATTTATTAAGAATTGGCAAAATTTATTGTTAAAAAATTATTTGATTTAAGTGCAAAGAAACATCATAGATATGTGTTGTAGAAATCGAATGATGATGCTTTTATAAATTTCTTTAATGTATCATGTTCATTATTTATTTTATAGAAGAGCACATGAGCAAACACATTATAGAACATACTTATTTATTCAAGATTTATTTGTGCTGAATTTGTTTTTACAAAAAGATGAGTACATTTTTTTCTAACAATTATTTTTGTTATCAAAATTTATATATGTACTCCATGTAGTTCCTTTTTATTTTTATCAAACTTAAAATATTTATTTATAATTCAAATATCTAAACGTTTGAATGGCTTTTTTTCTAATATTTTGTGAATGTAATATTTTAATCATTTGGATGTGCATTCATTTTCAGATGTCTTAATCTTAATAAAAACAAATGAGGCATAAGTGTTATCCACCAAATAGAAGATATCTTGCTACCTTGAACTATGAACTAGTTAGTTTGAAAGATAAATTCCTAGAGCAATTTACCACAAAGGTTCAAAAGAACTTTCAATATTAATATTCTTCAAAATATCTCAGGAAGGAACAAACCATCTTTTCATATAGTACTTCCTTTTTTCTTCTTTTTTTTCAAATATTTTCTAATTTGATTTCTATTCTTCAAAATATCTCAGGAAGGAACAAACCATCTTTTCATATAGTACTTCCTTTTTTCTTCTTTTTTTTCAAATATTTTCTAATTTGATTTCTACCTTTATTTGTCATTTTTGAACCAATCAAGAAAGTATAATTTTTTTTTCTTCCTATTAATCTTCAATTTATTTACTTTGCATTAATGTGTTTGGAAAATATAGTGAACAAATATGTTTGGGGCCCTACCAATTAAAGGGAGAAAATAATAAAATCACGACATTAATTATTATTTTCTTAATAGATGTGTTAAATTAAAATTTGACAAATAAATCCAAACGGAGGAAGTAATAAAGAAGGAATTGGTTAAAGACAAAATTAAATGAATATTTTCTAGGGATGCCCACGCATAGTCCAATGAAGTCAACATAGAGCAAAACAACTCTTAAATATAGATTCTACAAAGTTGAAATTTCGCATATAGCCACTCAAAAATAATTTAATTACGCTTCATAGCTATAGTTTGTTGATTATGATTCGTAGCTACATGTTATAGGGAGGAGAGTGGCAAGCGAAAGTGAGAGAGGGAGGAGAGAGGCGAGCGAGAGAGGGCAGAGAATTGAATTGTATATGTATATTGATTAGATAATTGTATATATGTAACTGGTATACATATGTATTTGTATATCCGGCGAGCGAGATTGGGAGAGGGAGGAGAGAGGCGAGCGATATTGGGAAAGGGAGGAGAGAGGTGGGCGAGAGAGGGCAACAATTTTTATAATTCGCATCTCGTTTGTATAATTTGCAGGTACGCTTGTATAATTCACGTGTTTTTGTATAATTGAGTAATATAAAGTCCAAAATTATACAAAATATGATAAAACTCGAAATAACGAATTGATACAAAGATAAACATATGATAATATGAACTTTAAACAGTTATACAAATTATATTATACAAATTACATTATATAAAATTATATTATACAAAATTTGATAACAACACGTTTATACAAACTTAAAAAAGTTAATACACAAAAAGATTGAATGTATATGGTGATAAAATTGAAAAACCAAAGGAAATCATCGTCATATATAAATACAAACCATCGTATACAAATACAAATCAAACGAAGAATTGTTAGTTGCGAATTATACAAACGTGACTAATTATATAAACTCGAAGTCAACCTACGTAATTAATGGTTAATGTTAATCGCGAGTGGTGATTATAATAAATTATAACTATGATAACTAATTAAATAGTATAAGTTTGTTTAACCGCGTAATTTTCTCCTCCAGAAATTAGTCAAAAGAACATTAATTTTGGGCTGCAGTATTTTCTCCATTTGGCATATTAGGACCCCATCCTATTTCATCTTGGACTTAATTTGGGCTTCTCCATTTGGGAGCGCATTTGGAACTCATTCCATCTCATCTTTGGGGGGGGGGATATCTTCATTGGACTTGAGCTCTTCTATCACAACACTTTGTAATTGCTAATTTCAGCTCATTAAGCTTGTCATGAATTTTTCTTGTTAGGGATCTTGTCATAGGTGATGGTACTCTTGAAACTTCTAAAGCTTCTTTAATGATGTTGATTTTTCATGGATGCTATCACTGAATTATCATACCAAATCAATTTTTTTGAATATTTGATATGATAAACAGTTTTTTTTTAATAATTAGTACGGTATTCACTGTTTATAAAGAAAATATCAAAATATCAAATAAAAGTATCAAAGTATATAGTTACATATATAATTCATATATATTATTATAATACAAACAAATATATAGCCTAGTATTGCTACGAAACTCAATGTTTAGACATTGAAATTTTGAGTACTTTATTTTGATTGAAATATCTTTTTTAATAATTGATTAACAAAGGGAGTTATTTGTACTTTTTTTCGAATATATATATTTATATAAGTACGATGTTAGTATGGTATAATTTGAGGGGCGTTATTTGAAAAGTTGAAATAACAATTCTCTGTTATGTGATTATATATAAACTGAACAAACTATTGTTATCTATTTATCATATCACAAAATAGGGGTGTATGATTGGGTTGAGTCAAGTTTTTAAAACGCCGGAATCTGAATGCACATCTGAATGATTAAAAATACTACATTAACAAAAATATTAGAAAAAAAAGTCATTCTTTGATAAACGTTTAGATATTTGAATTATAAATAAATATTTTAAATTTGATAAAAATAAAAAGGAACTACAAGGAGTATTTATATAAGCTTAGTTGTGCTACACGTGAATGAAAATGGACTTTGTATCCCTATTTAGGGCTTTAACGGTAAATCACCTATCAATCTTGTATAAAAGTATATAATAAAATACGTTTATACACATTTTTATACTGTTACAGAATATTATATAAACTTGCATAAAATTTGGGTTTTCATTTTCTACTAACTTTAATCTCACAATCTTCATTGAATAACTTTAAATCTCGATGTTTAACTATAATTTTAAGATGACATCCCAACAAACCCTAATCATCAATTTGTTAAACATTTCAACAAATCACAAATTCATTTTTGAGTTTTCAAGCTTTTAAAAAAAACCCAGCCACAAATTTAGATTTATTCACTTCAATTCAACCAATAATATTTAAATCTAGGGTGATAAACATGAATGTGACTCTTAGTCAATTAAGCATCAAAATATAAAATTATGATCACAATTTTAAAATTCTAAATTACATATATAATATGGCAAAATTACCACTTGTCAATTGGAAAAAAGACGATGAGGGGACCTTCCTAGTCCATAAAATATATAATTCTAGCTGTCAATTCAGAATACATTTCTTTTTGCCCCCTAAAATACAAATTCTATTAACATTTTTCCTGCATTTCTGAATTCAATCCTCTAAGGTTTATCAACACTATGGATTTCTCATTATAATAATGGCATTTATGGTCACAACAAACCAATGAGTGAACACTTGTTAAATACAAACAACTAAGAATGTTTTAGCAAAAGCGCCTGTAGCTCAGTGGATAGAGCGTCTGTTTCCTAAGCAGAAAGTCGTAGGTTCGACCCCTACCTGGCGCATTTGTTTATTTTATTTTATTTTCCAGAAAAAAATTACTCCCTCTTGTACCAATTTTTTAATTTTATATCTATTTGTTATCAGTTAGTACTTTTTTTAAAAGTGGTTATCGGTTACATTTTTGGCGTTTTAACTAATAAATTTTTTGTTTGTTTTTCCTTATATCTTTCAAATTTTTCAAGTGTGTTATATTGAAAATTCCTAAAAGTTTTAGCATTGTAAAAAAAAAATTATAATTAAATCAAATGTGTATATTAAAATTTAAAACTAGTAATATTATATATTTTGGACTTATAATTTTTAAAACGTAATGGTTCATATTAAGAACCTAAAAGTCAAACCGATCAAATTTATAGTTAAGATGCATTTTTTGGTAATCATGCACCCATCTTGCTGAAATCCTGGATACGTCTCTGAATTTATGTGACACTTTTTGATTTATAATTATATAAATTTCATTTCAAAAAATTTGGAACCTTTTGGGTTTATAAATATATAAATTTCATTCCAAAATATTTGAAAATTTCATGTGCAAATTTCCGGTCAAACTTCTATGGTTTAACTTTCAAAAATCGAAAAGTGTCATATAAATTGAGTCAGACAGACAGACAGAGGGAGTAAAGTTCTTTGCATGATTCATTGCCCTTTGTGTGATCAACCCACCATCCATATCCATGTTCTTCTCATGCTTCACTATCAAGCATGGCCTTTAAACTTCATGCCATGCCATACTAGCTAGCAAGTGTACATTTCCAAGAAAATGTCCATAGTTGCTGAAGCACCAGGTTACATCCAAGTCTTTTCTGATGGCTCAGTGAAGTGATTCCAGCCAGAAATAGCTAGTGCATCAATTGAACCATCCAATGGCTACATGTCTAAGGATGTGGTCATTGATTCTTCGAAACCAATATTTGGTAGAATGTACCTTCCTGAATCAAGTGTTCACCAACACTTTCCTGTTCTTGTCTACTTCCATGGTGGTGGATTTTGTATCGGCTCAACTACATGGCTCGGTTACCATGTTTTTCTTGGAGATTTAAGTGTGTCTTCAAAATCTATCATCCTTTCAGTAGACTATCGTCTTGCACCGGAAGATAGACTTCCTATAGCTTATGAAGATTGCTATTCTGCATTGGAATGGCTGATCAAGAACATAGAATTTGAACCATGGCTGAAAAGGGCTGATCTTTCTCAGCTTTTTCTCTCCGGGGACAGTGCTGGAGGGAATATAGTTCATCAGGTTGCTATCCGGGCGATTACTAATGAAGTTTTTCGTGGTAGACTAAAAGGGTTGCTGCCAATTCATCCCTATTTTGGGAGTGAAAAGAGGACTGAATTAGAGATGGATAATGGATCAGCAGGGGGCGTGGAGATGAACGACATGTTTTGGAGACTGAGCTTGCCTCAAGGATCAAATCGTGATTATTTTGGATGTAATTTTGAGAATGCTCAACTATCTGTGGCTGAATGGTCTCAGTTTCCAGCAGTGATAGTTTTTGTTGCTGGTTTGGACTTGTTGAAAGAAAGGGGAGTCACATACGCTGAATTCTTGAAGAAGAAAGGTGTGAAAAGTCATGTGAAGGTGGTTGAAGCTGAGGAACAGGTTCATGTTTATCATGTATTTCATCCTGAATCGGAGGCTACTCGTTTGCTTCAGAACCAAATGAGTGATTTCATAAATAGTTTTAGGAAATGAGTCGATTGACGACAAATGAATTTAGGACAATCCTATACTTTTGTGACAGAAGAATTCATATAGAGGGTTGTTTCTAGTTTGAGAAACTTCATAGACTGGCTATAGTCCACAATAAGTTGTCTACCTAAACCTTTTTTTCTTCTACTTTCTGCTCTTCCATTTTTTTAATGCAAAGAAGTACTTTTGGTGATCTACAATGAGTTGATTTTCATCTGTCTTTAAAGGATCCAATCCAACAATACCATAATCTGTTCTCATGTCTTCTTTTTCATGGAAGTGTAAGGATGTTGACAAAATCAGATTGATCCTTCAAATTTAACTGAAGCTAATTCTTCAATCAATAACATAACATAACGTTAATGCATAAAGCCGAGGAATAGAGTTATATCTATCAGTAGGGAAAACCAGGCTCGCGTGTGCTTGGGGTCCAGATATGTGTGTCAATAGAAAACCTCTGCACCCTAGCTAACTAAAAACCTTTACTATGTTGCCGTCCCTACAAGTGTAGAAGCTAATCATGGGTGTCACCACTCTCACTGATGAACACACTTCACTAGTCTCCCCATCAAGGTTTCCATTGTTGACTCCCACAACTTACTTAATAAGGTTCTGCGACAAGCTATTCTCAGAGCAACATAACAGATAAACATAGGACTGTCAAACATTATATGCAATGAGAACAACATATTCAGTGTAATCCCACAAATGAGATTTGGAGAGGGTAGTGTGTATGCAGACCTAATCCCTACCTTCGAAGGTATAAATGTTGTTTTCGATGGATCCTCAACTCAAGTAAAAGCATTACAAAGTAGTTCGAAAAAAGAAAACAACCGTAGTAAAGAAACCAAGACAAAAATGCTAAAGAAAGCATGATAGAGCATACTAAAAAAGAAATATTAACTACAACAAATAATATGATAATCAAAGTGCAAAGAATATTAGATAGTAATATAAATGGAATATCAAGAAACTCTCAAAGTAATACTACGACTACTAGTATAGAAGAATAAGCGAGACAATTCTCAACACTAACCCTCTATCTTTATCCATGTCCTCCATAATCTCATATCTAAGGTTATGTCCTCGATAAGCTGAAGTAGCGTCATGTCTAATCACCTCTCTCGATACTTCTTTGGCCTACCTCTATCTTTCTTGTAACTATCCATAGCCTACCTCTACCTTTTCTGTAACTATCCATACACATCCGAATTGGGACATTCATGCATCTCCTCTTCACATGCCTGAATCATCCTAGTGTTGCTTCACGTGTTGTGTTCCATCGGGGGCCACTCCTTGTTATGTGCAATGAGAGCGATTTCAAGAACAAACAATCTATGAATTCAGCCTACACTATACTCTGCACCTCATGAGCTATTTGGAATAGAATTAAACCCAAAGTTCATTTTTCTCAACAATTTCTATAAAGATGAGAATGAGATTCCGCTGAGCTTAAGAGTCCAGATATAGTAATCAGTTAACGGACATAATGTGTGTGTCAATGAAAATAACATTATGGACATAATAAGAATATGTTTTGCCATCTGCAATGTGAACAATTTCAAGAATAAGTGATTTCTCATCTTACCTATTAGTACCTCGTTACTCAACAAACTTTTTCATCCAAGAAAATCTTTCCATTATACAGCTAACTGCAGATCTTTGAGCTTCCGACTAAATTTTTGTCACGATGACTAGAAGGCAGCTGATAAGTCTATGAAGTATTGGATTGATGAACTTAACGAACATATGTTTACATACAAATACACATTGATCAAGGGTGAAGCCTTGATGAGCAATCTTGCAAATATACTTAGTAGGCGTTTGGCCATGCGATACCATATCACGATATGAAATTGTGAGATGGAATCAGCGTTTGGACATGCGATTTTACGTAGATTACATCTCATGATTCCATATCATGAGATGTGATTCCATATTCTCCAAAAACCATGATATAAGAATTCCATATCATGATTTGAGATATTTTTAATACAAAAATTGATCCACAAGTTTATATTTTGGTAAAACAACCCCACATTTATATCTACTAACCATTTATTTCATATATAAAAATAAAATTTATAATCACATCATTACTTTATAAAATTTATTATCCCCACCGACATAAAATTTATTATTTTCACCAATATATAGTCACTTTAACTCACACCAACCGATTGTTGAGTAATAAATATGTTCTCTTCATTTACTCCAACACCTAATTTATTATTTCTACTGTTTTGTATTTATTACAACTCAAAGTAACAATGTTGGTTCGTCTTCTCGGTCACATGATCGAGAAATGCAAGTTCAACGTGAGGAAATTGTCTATACTATGTAGGAGGAATATATTAAAGACTAGTACACTACAATTTATGTTCAATTTTTTTTATTGCATTAAAGTTTGATGAATTAAAGTTAGATGAAACAATTACTTAAGTGGAGAACAATTAATAGCTTTGTAATAATTCATTATGCGATTTTATAATTTTTTGTTTATTTGGTAAGATTGAATAAACAATTGGGGTTATTTTAATAGTTTTACAACTTATGAGATTCTTATGTTTATGAGAAAATATATAACAAAAAAATTTCATATCGCATGTCCAAACAAAACTTCAATTTCATCTCATAATTCCATATTATGATATCATATCATGATAACATATTGCATGGCCAAACGGGCCCTTAGTTTCTTTATTTACTGCTTAATTAGTTTAAGTAGTTCATGAGACAGATACAGCTGCAAACACGCAGTTACCAATTATAAACACTTGTTTGTTTGGTAGAAATTAGAATTTACAGAAAGTTTCTTAGTTGAGCATAATTTTAGCAAGAAACAGATATAGAAGTAAGGAGAAAAATTTATCAACTTAATTCCTACAAACTGGATTTTTGAGAAATTAGGTTCATGATCGATGTTTCCACTTTATATTTTTGATAGTATATGTTTTAGGCTCAAACTTGAGTATGTACTGTTGAAATCTGAGAAACATGTTCTTGTTAGTGAGCTAAACTAAATTACAAAAGAAGAGGAGCCTAATGAATCCTCTCACAAGCAACACAAAACAGACAAGTGCCCTTCTTTTTCTTTTTCTTTTTCTTTTGTACTCCTAACCAACATCAAATTTCACCAGAGAGACTGACTACGTCAACATATTAATGTTGGAGATTGCACCATGCGTAACGCACACTGCAATGAAACTTTTAGCAAAATTAGTGGAAGACTTTTCGACGAATATATACAAAAGAAGATGAATATGGATATTCCATCCAATTTCCAAACATTGACCATTCAATGGCCCCGCGGGTTGTTGGACATCTTATTGAAAATACTTCGAATTCTTCAAAGCTTGAAGTGTGTAAAGACACGATCCTAAAAAATATTTCATCATGTATAAATGTATCTCCAAAATTCAACAAGTTCTTCTGATAATAAAGCTAGAAATCATTGTTTAGGAGTATATTGATGGCAATAAAGATGTCAAATAATGACCACAATAAGAGGCTAAAATCTATTACAATGGTAAAAGCGACATTAGAAATTGTATCAATATACTTTAATTTTACTTGTCACTAATTTCTAAAATAGATTTTTATCTTTACTTGTCAGTTTTAATATATCAAAAAAAGATAATTATATTTTTTCATGTTTTACCCTTAAGATATGTTTGGTATGAAGGAAAACATTTTCCAAAAAATATTTTCCAATTTTCTCATGTTTGGTTGGATTAAATATTTTGGAAATTTTTTCAAATCAACTCATTTTCCTCAAATTTAAGGAAAATGACTTCCCTTCAAAACTTAAGGAAAACATTTTCCAAAACTTCTTTCCAAGTTCAAATTACAATTTTTTTTATTGAAAAAATCAATTTATTTTGTCCCTACCCTCA